>JACAXG010000292.1:272089-284205 GCA_018881555.1 Amblyornis subalaris
CAGACGTGAACTGCAGAAAAACCACAGCTGATGGCAAACATCTTTTATCCCATATATAGAAGCTGTGAACCTTAGGTTTTATGCTAATATAATAGTGTGGGGATTGTTTTTATTGTAAAGCTTTATTGACGAGTGCGTGGTGTGGATCGTGTTACGATTCAGAATTACATACAGAGTGTAAGGCCATTGAAAATTCAATTATATTGAGTTACGAGGAAGAAAATCCTTGTCTCCACAGTAGTTAGAGGGGACTTTAAAAAGAATCCAAAGAGGCCCAAATTTGCGAAATTAACTGCAAAAGAAATATTTCTTGTGCCTTACATTTAAAGAAACATGAAATTAAATCAGATATTATGTTTGTGCCTTACTACTTCACTGTTTGTTTCAAGTAACACAATCCTACCCGTGAGTCAACCAAAAACCAATGTTTGGGTAACATTGGCCAATGCCTCAGGCCTAGATACCATTTGTTTGACTTACACAAGTCCAGATAAGCCTTTCTCAACCTGCTTGGTTGGATTACCAATAGACAATTGGCTGATATCAAAAAATGTCTCTTCAAATCTTCCACAATTCCTCATGAATCCTACAGAGGAATGGGGTATCTGGTCTAAATCTCTTTCTAAGATGCCCTATGAACCTCAAGATTTGGAAATCCTTGGCTCAGTAAAAATGGATTTCTGCATAGTATTTGATTTCCCTGAGTCAAAACAAAATAAGAACAAACTCACAGATGTTACTCCAAATCTTGCATTGTACAAAAATGCAACATCTTGGTGTAATTTCACCTCAGTCTTACATACAACTCCCAACCATGTCCCTTTACAATTGCCACAGGGGAATTTTCTCATTTGTGGGGAGAGAGTTTGGCCTGCTATTCCCTCAAATCCAACAGGAGGACCATGTAGTATTGGGAAACTTACTTTACTAACGCGCAATGTAAAAATGATACA
The DNA here is from genome assembly GCA_018881555.1 of Amblyornis subalaris. NCBI lineage: Eukaryota > Metazoa > Chordata > Aves > Passeriformes > Ptilonorhynchidae > Amblyornis > Amblyornis subalaris. The sequence continues at coordinate 273,043 of JACAXG010000292.1, forward strand.
AGAATATAAGYATAGAGCAAAAAGATTTGTCGATCAATATACACCTGATTGTGATGATAATTTTAAAGCATGGAATTTTGGAAGAAGGTTTGCTGCAGCGCTCCTTATACCTCAAGCTGCTGCAGGGGCAGCCTTGAAACAATTAGATCAATTAGGCTGTTGGTTAAGTAAAAGCTCTCGTACTATTTCTCTCGCATTAAGTAATCTTCTAACAGATACTCAAAGTGTGAGACATGCAACTTTACAGAACAGAGCAGCGATAGATTATCTTTTGTTAGTACACAGACATGGATGTAAGGACTTTGATGGGATGTGTTGTATGAACCTCTCTGATCATTCAGTGTCAATACAGGAAAGCATTCAACAATTAGAAAATGTATCACCAAACTCAAAGTTGAAAGAGGATCATGGTTAGATTATCTATTTGATTGGCTAAGCCTTGCTCCGTTGTGGAGACAGCTTTTGAGAATCGGCATGTATATTTTAATTGTCACCGTAGTTGTCGTAATACTTATACCTTGCCTACTTCAGTGTATCCGACAATGGTTTAACAAAGCAATGAAAGCAGCGTTCATAGTTCAAACAGAGGGGRGAGATGTCGGGACCCTAAGGTTAAATAATCATAATCTTTCAGTATTAACAGGTGATGATTTTCTGAAGCACACAGCATTTGATCTGAAGCCTTGGGAAAGACTCCCCTTATCTAATGATAACATTAGAATTACTACTGTGTAATTAAAAAGCAGCTTGTTATATCACTGGGTGAAATATGTAGAATTGTAGAAAACTAAGTTTATAAGTTTGTAACAAAATGGAGAATTTTGGGTGTGGATTTATACTTCTTTCTTCCTTCTTCTTCACAAGTTTAAGTAGTTTAACCATTGGTGCAAAAAGCCCGCACTGCGGATGCTAAATGGACAGTAACTGGATAATAAGTAAAAACATGTTAGTTGGCAATCTATAATTGGGTGAATTAAGCTTTAAATAACCTTGGAACTCACGGTTCAAGGCCATTTTCCACCTTTCTAACTTGGAGAACGCTCTGTACTACTGCGCCATAGATAAGGACTTAATAAACAACCTGATTAGAAGAACATCTCAGCGCCTCCTGTGTTTCATTCCAAACTCTAAGCAAAGAACTCTCAATATGTCAAAAGAAGAAACGAAAGTTTTGACAGGAAAAGACTCCTCTCCCTGAGCAGCGGAAAGATCTTGGGTGATGAACTGACCAAAACCCCCACCCCATCTCCTGTGGGGGCAACAGCCCCCGGCGGTGTTGATAGCAGCAGTGATCTCTTAGCCTTGGTAAATGTTAAGCCTTGGGAAAGATAAGTATGCAGAATAAGGTGTGAGCCAACACCTTGATAAGAAGGCGACTCCTTAAGCCTCACTCCTGTCTGCTAACATGTAACAGAATGCTGACCAAGGACATTGTATGCAAGACGTTGTGCTGCTGGGGAGGACAGGGGTTTATGAAACAGGTAGTTGATTGTTTGTACAATAGTATAAAAGGCATTGGTGCCTGGAATAAAGTTGGCTTTGCTTGCACCCANGGAGGACAGGGGTTTATGAAACAGGTAGTTGATTGTTTGTACAATAGTATAAAAGGCATTGGTGCCTGGAATAAAGTTGGCTTTGCTTGCACCCACCTGAGTCCGTTTCTCAATCACCGACATATGGTGACCCCGTTTGAGGAGTCAAGAATTCGCCTATCTGCGCGTCCATCGGTGAGCCCCACAGAACTGAAGCGCTGCTGAAAGGAAGCAGGAACCGGCCGGTATTCAATCCCTTCAAAATTGGAGGTGAGCTGTGGGGAACGTGGGAGCTGGAACGTCCTCCCCTGAACATCATGTTTTCGAAGTAATGACCCGTTTACTCGAGAAACATGGAAAGTCTGTACCTTCCCATTCCCTTAAAGTAATCCTACGGTGGGCTGAGTCACGGGTGCCCACTTTGACTCAAAGTACTGTCTTTACCTCTGAGACGTGGGATGAAGTAGGAGTTAAACTGTGGGATCGGGCCACTAGAGGAGACAAAGCGGCCGCGGAAATGCTCCCCTCTTGGCGGGCCATTCTCGAAACCCTTAAAGCCCAGGAAAAGGGAAAGAGGGAGGAGGCTGCTGCCGTGGAAGAGGGCTCTTCTACTCCGCCCGACCCAGAGAGTGGGGTACAGCCCTCCATGCCGCCACCCACCTCATTGGCGGCTGCCCCAGATGCAGCCCGACCAAGACCGTTTACTGCCCTCGTGACAGACTTTGCTGATGAACCTGTGCCAGAAGACCCCTTTGATCCTGGCCCTGTCGATCCGGATTTTTTCCCCCGGACCCTCACGACCATTGGGCCACTTTAAGGAGGAAGGCATTGAAGAAGGGAAACTTAGAGGTGGCGGCAAAGATAGTGGCGCCGGTCATCTACCGCCAGAGGCAGGGGCCTCAGAAATCATACATTACCTTCATTGATCGGTTACGATCAACTGTTAAACAACAAATTTATATCCAAGAAGCAGCTAATGCTATTTTAAAATCTCTTGCTTATGAAAATGTCAACAAGAACTGCAAAAAAGCCAGGGACCTAATACATAACTGTGCTGATCTTCAATTCTCTGATTATATCAAAGCGTGTAATAACATCAGCTCAGAGCAGTTCAAAGTAGAGCTAATGGCCACCGCAATAGCCCAACAACTGCAAGTGACCAGAGCCTGACAGGATGTGATCTGACAATGGTACACTTTCCTATTACTGCAACAAAATTAGAAAATCTTCTCAAAGACTCACTATCACTTCAAATCGCTCTCACGGATTGTAACAGACAATTAATTCACTCAATACCTAAACATCCACTGTTAGAATCCTTCAAAGAACTTTCAGACACGGCAATTACAGTCAAAAACACCCATCCCTGAGGCAAAGACTGTTTTCACGGATGGATCAGGAAAGACACACAAAGCTGTCACCCTGTGGAAAAGTGATACGGGACAGTGGGAACAGTCTATAATATTTCAACCTGGTTCCACCCAGCTAGTTGAACTAGCAGCCGTGGTAGAAGTATTTCACCTTTTTTTCACAGGAATCTATTAACATTATCTGTGATTCTCTTTATATTACAGGAATCTTTGAGAGAATTGAGCATTCGTTCCTGAAAAAAAAAAGTCGCTAACAAGAACCTTTTTGTGTTATTAACCACCTTGTATAACTTTTTACTTCACAGGAATACGTTCTGCACCTTAGGTCACACCACTCTGCCTGAACCTATAGTAGAAAGTAATGCGAGTGTGAATGCCCTCGCTATGACAGTACAAATATCGAGCTTTGGAACCATTAAATATGTCCATGTTTCCATTAATTCTATATAGTTGTGCGGAGTCTACAACTCCTGCTTTGTGAGGGACCCCCCCCCCCGTAGTTTTAGTTTGTTGTGGGGACCCAGAATTACCAGGTTTTGAGTCCTGAAGCAAATCCTGTAACTCCTATCTAGTGGGAAACCCCTTGATGCCTTTCAGAACACAACCCTTTGTTTTTACTTTGAAAAAAAAAAAAGAAAAAGAAAAAAGAAAAAAAAGGGGGGGCAGAAGCAACTCAAATGCCTACTTCAGACTGCAAGTCTTACAAAACCTTTTAAAAGCAGTCTCATCCCTTCACTGAACAAACAATCGGAGAAAACCCCACTGATAACCTGTGGGAAACACAAAAGTAGTGCAACAAGCAATTCACCTAATGGAGTTAACGCAATTAGCAACTTGTTTCATTCTAACATGTTTTGCCGGGGAAATTTGTTTCTTTTCTTTTTTTCTAGGAATGTCATACATCCCTGCACTGAAGATAAGGAAAACAGTTTGAGAACAGACAAACTGCAAGCAGCAAATTGACTTCTTTTTATAAAAACCTACCAACACATGCGATGGAACTGCGTGAAAATCAATGAAATTTAAAGTGTCACCATAATGCTTGCATTTTCAGTTTGTTAATGTTTGTAATTTGTTTGGGTTTTCATTGCAATTGTCTTACTGGGAGATCAAATATTAGTTAAAATATTCTACATATTCCTCAGTTCGATTTTTGTCTAATTTGATTTGTCTTTTTACTGAGAAAAAATGGTGTAGCAAAAAATCTTATGAATGAAAGTGCTTACCGTAACTATATCTCCCCAATTATTTCTCACTCTACTAATACTCTTCTGTCTTTACCAGCGGGGGTGTTTTTTATTTGTGGGGATAGGGCTTGGGCAGCTATCCCATTCCATATTAAGGGAGGTCCTTGCATTTTGGGACGGCTCTCACTGTTAACACCTAATACATCTATGATTTTGCAACATAAGTGACCGCAGAGAGACAAGCGTGGCATCCATGCCTTTGCTTCTGACTGTGATGAAACCTTAGATTTTTGGCCATTGGGTACACGCTGGGCTGCATCTTTTTTTGTTCCAAACGTAGCAGCTGCAAAAGCACTGGGATTGCTGGATAAATTAGGTTGCTAGTTAGCTCGACAAACTAATGCTACCTCACTTGCTTTAGCAGGATTGCTGACTGATGTTGATTCAGTAAGGCACGCTACCCTGCAGAATCGAGCTGCTATTGACTTCTTGCTTTTAGCATATGGGCATGGATGTGACGATTTTGATGGGATGTGCTGCATGAAGCTTTCAGACTATTCAGAGTCTATCCGTGCAAGTATTAGGTCGTTGCAGGATGGGGTTTCTAAATTACGAGAAACAGAAGAAGCAGATTGGTTTACAAATCTGTTTGGCAACTGGCAGCTTGCTGGATGGCTCAAGAATTTGCTTAAGCTGGGAATATATGCTTTGGGAGTATTGCTATGCATAGTTGTTTGTATTCCTTGCCTTCTCCAATGCCTGCAGCGCTTGGTAAACAAGTCTATAAAGCAAATTTTAATTGTAGAACAGGAAGGGGGAGGTGTGGGGGCAATAGCCCCCAGCGGTGTTGATAGCAGCAGTGATCTCTTAGCCTTGGTAAATGTTAAGCCTTGGGAAAGATAAGTATGCAGAATAAGGTGTGAGCCAACACCTTGATAAGAAGGCGACTCCTTAAGCCTCACTCCTGTCTGCTAACATGTAACAGAATGCTGACCAAGGACATTGTATGCAAGACGCTGTGCTGCTGGGGAGGACAGGGGTTTATGAAACAGGTAGTTGATTGTTTGTACAATAGTATAAAAGGCATTGGTGCCTGGAATAAAGTTGGCTTTGCTTGCACCCAGCTGAGTCCGTTTCTCAATCGCCGACAATCTCCCTGCACCGTTGGTAGGAAGGAGGGAGGGGTTGGGGGGAGAGAAGGGTGTCTTTAAGGGCTTATTTTACTTCTCATTCTTTCACTCTGATCTTGTTAGTAATAAATTCACTTTGTATCATTAATTTGAGCCTGTTTTGCCCTTGAAGTGTTTTCTCCTGGTCCTTATCTCAACTCATTAACCCTTTGGTAAAGTCTCTCTCCTCTGTCTAGTTGCAGAGCAGAGTGAGTGAACAGGCCGTTCGTGGGTGCCTGGTGTTTGGCCAGTGTCAAACCACAGCAGCCATCTAGCAATGCTTTGTCTCCTCCTGTAAGGCAAACTCTCCAAAGATATTCTGTCTCCGATTCTGCTGGTCTCTGTTTATATTTTTCCTGGAATTTTGCCAGTTGCAGGGGATCCCAGGGGGAGGTTTTGGTTATATTCCTCCTTTGACCACCCTGGGGTCCTTCAGATATTTTGGTTTTAATTACGGGATTCATTTTAATTTCTGGGATTATTTCCTCTTTAAGAGGTGTGGGCTCTATGCTCTCATCAGAGTCCACTTCAGCAGCATCCTTGTCATTTTCATCGGAGCTTTCCCAGATATCACCATCCCAATCCTCAGGTGCTGTTATTAATTTGCAAATTTTTTTAACATCTACAGTTTTTGGGTTTTGTAATAATGTTAATTCTAATTTCTCTTCCAAGATTTTTGTTTTTTCTTTGTACTCTTTTAGCTCGTTTTACTCTGTCATATTGGCATTGCAGGGATAGTTTTGCAAGGTTTATTTTCTGTATTTCACTTTTTAATTTATCATTTTCCTTTATAATTTCATCTTTTAATTTATCATTTTCTTTTATCATTTGTTCTCTCCATTGCCAAGCAGAGTTCAGGCATAACGCAAGAGCATGACAGATAATACTTTTTCCTTTTCCCTTTTTACTTTTCAGTGTTCCACGCTTTTCATTTATTTTTTCCTGTATTTTTCCCCACTGAAACCAGTTATGCACTGGCCAGGGATCATCAGTTTCAATGTGCACACTGTGTTCCCGTAGGTAGCTTGCGAGACCTTTTGTCTGTGTTTTAAGATTGTCTGCCATCACCCTGCTATTCACTGTGCCAAAATGTTACAAATGAATGTTAAGTGTGATAAGAGTTTAAACCAGGCTTTTGTCTCTGCTCAAATTTATAGTAGTTCTTGCTAAGATGACCTGCACCTTAGCAAGAGTAAAATCACTTTCGTTATAGATTCTTAATGATGGCCGATCCACGTCTATTAAAAATGGATTATTTATTTAATAGACACAAAAAGCAGACATAAGATTCTAACAAACTACACACTACACAGGATAAACAAGGGAGATATTAGTAAACATTGTGCTACCATCAGTAATAGGCTCAAGTATGCAAATTACTAACTACACAGGATAACAAGAAACATCACTAGTGAGTTACAATATAAATATACAGTGCACGATATAGATATCAATACTATGGCTAGCCAAGGAATAGTACAGCTTAGAAGCTCATATGACTTACCAAACCTGAATTATTATGGTGTGGTGTGCTGAGGCTTCTTTTTCACTCAGCTTCCAGAAGAGAAGTACTCAAAGCCAGCGTCCCATCTTGAGGGGTTTTTCCTCTCACACTTTGGGGTGTGTAAGAGGATTTTTCCCACTTGTGTCGGGCACGGTGGATCTTTTATACCTTGTAAAGTTTAGTGCCTATGAGCCATAAAAATGCCAGCATAATCTCTCTCTACAGCAGCTGTTCACTGTCATGTCAGACTGGCATCGGTGGGTCTGCAAGACCATGGGAAAGGGAGAGATCTTCTGATTTATGCAAATAGCAGATAACTTTCTTCACCTGAGGAGGAAGGGGGGGGGAAGAATGGGTTTGGACTGCCTTGCCACAATCATAACACCATGTCTTTCTTATGTTGGGGGCCTGTCCTGGTTCTGTCCAGGACAGGGTTAATTTTTTCAGTAGCCAGGAGGCATGGCTAGGACCCGGATGTTATTCTATACCACCTCACGTCATTTTCCGGGAACAGGGAAGGGCTCATTTCTGGGTCAGGGTACCGTGGCTGTCATTGGGTCCGTCTCCGTGGTGACCATTTTGCATGTGAATCACTTGCCTGTCTCTTGTACACTTCTTTTATTAATATTGTTACTGTTCATTTTCTTCTTTCATTACTCTTTCTAGTGAATTGTTCTTATCTCAACCAATGATCTCTACCTTTTGTGCCTCCAATATTCCTTCTAACCCACCGCAGGAGGAGGGAGGGGGAGTGAGCAAGTGGCACCTGGTTTTAGTGGGAACACTAAATTGGAGAATACCATTTTTAAAGCACAACAGGACCCCAGAGCTGGATGCAACACTCCAGGTGGGGTCTCATGAGAGTGGAACAGAGGGGCAGAATCCCCTCCCTCAATCTGTTGGCCACACTCCTTTTGCTGCAGCCCAGGATGCAGTTGGCTTTCTGGGCTGCAAGTGAACATTGCTGGGTCATGTTGAGTTTCTTATCCACCAACACTCTCAAGTCCTTCTCCTCAGGGCTACTCTCAATCCATTCTCTGCCCAGCCTGTACTTGTGCTTGATTATTAATAAATAACTTTTATTTGTAAAAAAAAAAAGTGGTTTATAAGGAAAGTAAACAATAGCGTTTTAGGAAACTGAGGCACACAGCAAGGTGCATTGCTATTCCTGAAGTCTTAGTAGACTAGTGTCTGTTGAAAGCAAAGAGGGCATAGTTCCTTGAGAAAAAAATTAAGTCCCACACAAACCCTAGCAGAAAGTGTCATTTGTCCCAAAGCAGGGAAATCCCTCCTTGTTTGCAGCTGTCTCAGCGGACCACATCCCCTGAAATGTATGGTGCAATTACTAACCACAAGATGCTTCATAGTCACATTTCCTTTGTGTCCTGGAGTGATCTAGTCTATTACATGATCCTCTGCTTATGCCCAAAAAATTGTTATTGTTTTCTCTTTCTAAACCTCCCCCCCTTCCCAGCTTGGGGATACCACGTGAGCTCGGCTGGGATCCTGGGAGGGGCTGGGCCAGGAGTTGCTCTCCCTCTCTTCTGGTTCAGGGGCTGGGAGGTTGCTTGCTCTCTTCTGGTTCCGGGATCAGTGCATGGCGGCTGCAAGTGCAGAGAGATGAGACCAGAGCCGCTTTCCTGCCAGACCCCTGCCCTGCCATGTGCTGCCACGGCGGCTCCTGCCTGAGAGCCAAGACTGGAGCCGCCCCCGCCGGACCCCTGCCCTGCAGCGTGGTTTTCCCGTGGCGCTGGGTAGCGCAGTTTCTCTGTTTGACTGACTTGGTTTTCGGCCCAGGCAAAACACTTTTCCTTTTCCCTCAAGTGGAGAAGCTGGAGCAGCATTTTCTTGGCTGCCGGGAGCTGAAAAGGCTGCTGCTCCGAAATCTGCAGGAGCAGGATTGCCGAGAGTGGAACCATTTTGCACGACCCCATGTCGCCCTGGTTTTTGCAGTTTCTCAATGTTTTTCACTTCTGTAGCAGAGTTCCCATGCAATTTCTATAAACATAGCCATGTTTTGAAAACATTTCTTTATTGTTTACATTCCATTGTCCTAGGTGGAGACGTTTGATGGATTTTTCCTTTGACCAGTGTGATTGAGAGGTGGCAACCTCACCCTCCAATCCACGGTGGTTTCTAAGAACATATAAATAAACATGTCGGGGTCGTCCCGGCCTCTCTTCTTGCTCCTACTTTGACAGAGTCGAGTCCGTGTGGTTTTTTTGTGTCTAAGTGCAACATCTGGCACCTGAACGTGGGTAGTGCAGGCTCGCTTTGTCAGGTAGGAACGTTCCCTGGCAGCTAAGGTTTTAAACATGGATATTACTACTCATTCCTCATGCGATACCTTGGCGCTAGAGGTTTTAGAGATAGCGCTGGAGCCTCCCCTCCCGCCTCAGGTCGCTGATGTGGGGGATGGGACTCCCCTGCAGAGCGTTCGGCTCGTTAGCCAGCCGATCTGGGGTGATTGGCAGGCATTCGCGGACGAATTGGCCTCAGGAAGGCCCGGGGGACTGGCAGCGCAGGTTCCCTCCCCACCAGGCCCCGGGATGTCAGCGGCGCCACTTCGCCCCCCCCGCGCTGCACGCAGGGGGGCGGCGGAGCGGTGAGCACTGCCCCTTTCCCTGCACCTTCCCGGCACCGGGGGAGGGGGCAGGGCCGTTGGCCTGGGCCGGTTTAACCGTTGAATGCCCAAACTGTGGCGTCTCCACAAGGTTCCCCCCCGGAGCGGCGGGCGTCCAATTTGACCTGCCCTCTGCTGACGAGGAGGCAGCCGACTGGTCGACTTCAGCCGAGATTGACACGACAGTTCGCAGCGAGCTCGGGCCCGGGGGGGGGGTGAGGTCCTGGTAACCAGAGACCTGCTGGATTTTGCAGAGGCTCTGAGTGCCAGAGAGAGCGCGCAAACGCCCCCGGGGCGAGCAGTCCCTGCGCTCGGGCTTTGTGCTACCGGCGGCACTCTTCTGGGTTCGATCTCTGCGGTTCCCCCCCTGGCGCGGTCTGTGCAGCCCGTCCCGTCACCATCCGGGCCCCTGCCTGTGATGCAGGAACGCGCCGCAGCCCTGCAGGAGCCGCCCCTCCCGGTGGCTCACCCCCTCCCCGCGCAGGGGCAGGGGGAGTGCGGGCATGCCCCACCCCACCCTGCACCTGCGTTGCTGAGCACCTCTGAGGCCCCGGACGCCGCGGGCTCTGCTGGGGCTGGGGGGAGCCGAGTGCCGCCTGGCAAGGCTTTGTCCCCGCAGCATTCCTCAGCTGCCAAAGCTGCAGCGGGGGTAGGTCCCGGGCTGTTTGTTTTTGGCGCAGGCGGTGACGTGGCCAGGAGGCTGGTGCCTCTCCGGGATCTCAGATCTCGGGCTGGCACATCCCCGGCGGCTGCCGTGTGGACTCTTCCGCCGTGTAAGGTCACGGTTCGTCCCCAGGATCCTACGAAATTCTGGGGGGATGTGAAAGCAAAAGTAGAGGAGGTGGGTGACTGTGCTGAGTCACGTCGCCCCGTGGCTTGTGTGGATAAGCTCCTTAGCCCTGCTGTGGCTGAGGCCCCTGTGGACACCATGGGATGGGACACAGCAGGTGCTGCAGTTTCACCGGAAAGCCTCCCGGCTTTCCCTGTTATTTTCGATGACAATCAAAACACCCATCAGCTTCTATCGTGGAAGGCTCTGATGGACATCTGGGAGAAGGTTGGAAGATATGGCCTGAGGTCTGATGAGGTAATGCAATTGCTCAGGGTTTTTAATGCCAGCCCACTAATACCGTATGACATCCGGACTCTGGCTCGTGTTCTCTTTCGGCCTGTGGAATATGACATCTTTGAATTGAAATGGCAGCAGTTGGCAACTAGGACACTAGCGCAGAACGCTGTGTTGGACCAGCAGGATCCCAGACGTGGGATTGGGATTGACGTGCTGCTGGGCACAGGCAATTTTGCTGACACTCGCAGGCAGGCTGCCCTGAGCTGTATTGTGATCGATCAGTGCTGAGAGGTAGGCATGGCCGCGGTGATTCAAACCATTGAGATGGCTGCTCCTGCGGAGGAGTTTGTGGATGTTGTACAGAGGGATGGTGAATCCTTCTTGCAATTTGCAGAGAGACTAACTGCCTCTATAGAGAGGCAGGTGCAGGATCAGAATGCAAGGACGCTAYTGCTTAAGCACCTTGCCAAGACCCATTGCAATGCTGAGTGTAAGAAGCTTATTCGAACACTTCCTGGTGATCCTTCTTTATGTCAAATGGCTGAGGCCTGTCGCCAGGTGGTGTAAGAGACGGTTCGAGAATCTCTCATCTGCCTCACGATCATCGACAAGGACAGAGACTGAAAACCCTAAAACACCCCAGAAGCAAAAGAGGACTTTTGCTCAGGAGTCCTGGCCTGGCTGAGGTGAGATGTTTGCCAAGTATTGC
>JACAXG010000292.1:288000-302468 GCA_018881555.1 Amblyornis subalaris
GTTATTCAGTTTTGAAGAAGGTTGGCAATGCTGACTTGTTTCATTTGCTGAGGACCCTGTGGTGTGTCATTCAGGACCGGATTAATCCGTATTATGTTCTGCATGTGAGGAGTCATACCAATTTGCCAGGGTTCRTAGCGGAAGGTAACGCGAGGTCTGACAAGTTGGCTAACCCAGCGTGGGTAGCACCTCAGCCTGATACACTCGCACAGGCCAAGGCATCGCATGGGTTTTTCCATCAAAATGCACATACCTTGCAGAAGCAGTTTCAGTTGACGCCAACTGAGGCCCGTGACATTGTCGAGTCATGCGACGATTGTCACGCGCTTGCTGCGCCTTTGCCGGCGGGGGTAAACCCCATAGGCCTTAAGGCCTTGGAGATTTGGCAGATTGACATCACCCAAGTTGCCGAATTTGGCCGACTCAAGTATGTGCATGTCACGATGGACACCTGCTCTTCTGCCATGTGGGCCTCTGCTCACACTGGAGAAAAGAGCCGCGATGTCATTGCCCACTGGAAGCAGGCCTTTGCAGTTCTAGGCATACCTTCTGCTGTGAAGACCGACAATGGTCCCGCCTACGCCTCGAAAGAGGTGAGGCAGTTCCTGCGGTTGTGGGGTGTGTCACACAGGTTTGGTATTCCTCATTCTCCAACTGGTCAAGCTATTGTAGAACGTGCTCATGGTACTCTGAAGCGGGTTCTTCAAAAGCAAAAACGGGGAATGCAGCGTGAAACCCCACACAGTCGGTTGGCAAAAGCTTTGTATACCATCAATCACCTTACGGTACCGCAGAATTCTAATAATCCTGTCATTTTGAACCATCACCTCTCGTTACAGGCTCCGGASGAGGCACAGCAGCCTCGGGCGAAGGTTCGGGTGCGGAATTTAGTCACCAAACAGTGAGAAGGTCCTTATGACCTTATCGCTTCAGGGCGCGGGTATGCTTGTTTATCCACAGATGCTGGGGTGCGCTGGGTACCTGTGAAGTGTGTTTGTCCTGACCTGCAACCACAGAGGCAAAATCCAGCCGACAGGCAAGGTGGAGACCGTGACCAAACTGAAAGTCATCAAGTGGATGGAACATCGAGTGATGACTCAGATGCAGATGATGTGGATGATCGCTCCGATGGTCCTTCCACAAGCAGAGACTGAACATTGTTCATTTTTCTTTTTTCTTTTTCTTTTTTTAATGGAAAAAGGGTGAGATGTCTCCCTGGTTTTTGCAGTTTCTCAATGTTTTTCACTTCTGTAACAGTGTTCCCATGCAATTTCTATAAACATAGCCATGTTTTGATAACGTTCCTTTATTGTTTACATTCCATTGTCCTAGGCGGAGACGTTTGATGGATTTTTCCTTTGATCAGTGTGATTGAGAGGTGGCAACCTCACCCTCCAATCCACGGTGGTTTCTAAGAACATATAAATAAACGTGTCGGGGTCGTCCTGGCCTCTCTTCTTGCTCCTGCTTTGACAGAGTCGAGTCCATGTGGTTTTTTTGTGTCCAAGTGTGACAACCCGCCAAGCCCCGAGGAGCCAAGCTGGGGAGAGAAAGCACACCAAAAGGCTCCAGCCTAGCTGTTTTCGCCTGCTGTGACTGCCGTCGGAGGGAAAAAGTCAACACCAGGTAGCCACTGGAATTTTTTTCTGCTGCAGGACTGCTCCGTGGGGTGGGGGGGGGGGCTGCTGCCCTCTGCGTGGAAAGCCAGTGCTATTTTTCGACCAAGTGTTGGGAAAGGTGTATTCCTCCTGCACTGCCCCCACTCTCTGGACCATTTTTGGGTTTTTGTTTCGGGGGGGAAGTGGGATCTGACGGTTTAGTGCTTGACAGTTATTTACTTTTTTCCCCTTGCCTTGTGGGGGGACATTCTGTTTGTTAATGAACTGTTTAATTTTTTTTTCACTTTTGTCTATTAGTATTCATTCCCTATTGGTGGAAAGGGAATTTTTTGAACCCTTTTGGAAAGAAGGACTCAGTTCAGAGAGTTTCTCTCTTAAATTTGGCTCAAAACAAAACACCTTCTTACTAAATTTCCGAAAACTGGAATAAGACATCTTAACATCAATTTTTCTGTGTTTAAGAGGGCATCATTTGATCAGGCCCCTGGAAGGGCATAGGGGATCACTCCTCCTAACACACTCCCTCATTTCTACAAGCATGTTGCTAATATACAGTCACTACATGCATATTATAATTTGTCCATTACCATAAAAACCCTGCCCATATTCCCCAAGTTCCCAAACTCAGTCCTTGTTTTGGCTGTAGCTGCATTCCTAAGCCAGATGTCTCCTCTATCTTCCAGTGTCCTTGCTTGGAGAACAATTTCTGCATGCCTTGCTTCCCTGCTAAAGGTCCGCAGACATGGTATTCTTCTCTGCTAAAAGTTCAGTCACTGTGACTTTCTTCTAAAAACTCACAGTTACAGTAGAAATTGAATTAACATTTTTAGCATACATTACCCCCTTTGAAACTTCTCAAATTCCTTAAGACCATTTGATAAGTTTCAACTTGATGTTTATTTATTGTAGCATGTATTCCCACAAGGTTATGATTGATCATTTTGTGAGCACAGACAATAGTAAGACAGATAATTACTATGATTACAACTATAATTATGATGGTTTCCAGTATTCCAGCCAGCCATCCTCTCAGGGACCATCCCCCTATTCCTTGAAGAATTTTATTGAACCAATTGGTTTAAGAGGCCTTCTGGATAGTCTTGCTACCCTTAGCAACTTGCTGCACTTTATTAAGCCGTTTTTGGAGATCTTCTGTTACATTTGGGATGTGTACACAACAGTGTTCTCTATCCAATTTTAAATACCCACAAAATCCTTATTCTTTGGCCAGCAATAGATCTAAGACCAGCCAGTTTTGTAATGTCAACTTAGTATTTTCCTGTATTTGCTGATTTATAATTTAAAATCCCTTTTCTGTTGCTTTGGATAGTTTCCTTACTTGCCAAGTTAGATTATCTAACAAAATTCTGTTTTCTAGAGCCATGGCTCCTGGTAAGAGAAAAATCTGTAGGGCCCATTTGCGGGAGCTCAGGACTTCTGAACAATGAATCAATATGATTACGCAGAAGACGCTTTATTGTTTACATTACACTCTACTTATACATTTTACAACTACTGTCCACGCGATCATGCATCACTAGATTGGTCTCTATCTTGTCCACGCGCTTTGCATGCACCTTCTAGAAAATATGATTGGTTCTAGTCCAGTGTGGCACAGTTTTTCTTTATCTATTTCTTGCTGTCTTGGTATTCTGTTCTTCAGCTTTTTCCTTCCCAATTTAGCGCAGTTTGCATTTCAGTAACCTTGATGAATTCCTGAGGGCTCTGATAAGAATAACTGAGGATGGTTTGGCTGGGGCACATTTCAGGGCTCAAATACCTTACAACAATTCCCCCCTTTTTCTTCTTGCACCAGCCAAACCCCTTCTAGTAAGTTTTCCATGAAACGGATCGCCAATTTCGTTATACATGAAATAACACAAAGCAATACAGTAATGGCTAATAGTAGTCATGAAGTTCCCTTCACAATTCTTACACCCGTGCCCAGGTGCCAATAACAAAAATCTATAGCAGTTCTATTCTGCAACATACTGTGTCTATACTATCTACATTAGTGAATATCTACTTTGACTGTTTAACTTTCCAGCATCTCAACTTATTAAGTGTAACCAGAGTTGGAGCAGCAGCAACACCTAGGGTAAAAGGAAAATAAAACAAAGAAAAACCTAATGTTTATTTATCGGTATTATTAGGAACTGGAGTCTCCTTCTCAAGCCAGGGGCGAACCCATTTCGCTGGTATCCATTGGGGTCCTTTATCTGTAATGACACAAGCATAACCCCTTCCCCCCATTAATAACTCCACAGGTCCTTCCCATGACCCTGACATAGGATTTTTAAAACGAACTTTTGGTCGGTGCTGTATCAATTCAGAATCTTGCTGCAAACCTGAGTAATGTGTTAATGCTGGTGGGTCACTGCGAGTACCTACTAACTGTAGATGATTCATAACATAAACTACTTTCAGTACTCTGTCCTGCAGGCTTAGCCCATCCTCCCTTGTTGTTTTTTTTTGTTTGTTTGTTTGTTTTTGTTTGTGTTTGTTTTTGTTTGTTTGTTTGTTTTTTGGTTTTGGTTTTTTGATCAAGCAGCCCTTTTAGTACTTAATGTGTTCTTTCAATTATGGCTTGTCCAGTAGAGTTACCTGGAATGTCTGTGCTATGCCTCACCCCCCAAAGAGCCATGAAGTCTTGGGTTTGTTGGGCTATATAACCTGACCTGTTATCTGTTTTGATTTCTTGAGGCAAGCCTATTACAGCAAAACAGCCTCGCTAGTGTCAAATAACAAAACGAGATCCTTTGCTTGTCATAGGAGTGGCCCAAACCATGGCAGAAAAGGTATCTATGGTTACATGAAGGTGTTTGAAGAGACCAAAAGGGGCATAAATAGTTTCATCAGTTTGCTATAATTGCAGAGGCCCTAGGCCGTGAGGAGTAACTCCAGGACTTAATCCACTAATCATACCTTGACACTGTGGAGAGGTTGAGATGATTCCTTGCGCATTCTGCAGTAATATTCTAAATTGTTTGTGTAAAACCTTTGCGCTTTGGTGAAACTCAATAATAAAATATCTGGTGATAACCAAAATAGTGTTCGATGTCCTCAGGAAGGGAGTTGCTGCTTCTGCACTTGGAAGTCACTGGCTACTGTCTCAAAGCTCATATGGTCGGAGCTCAGGAGTCATGCTGTCTAGGCAGGAAGAAGTTCATTAGTTGGAAATGTTGACTTTATGTTACTCGAATGTCTTTCTCAGCTACGAGGGTTGGATGGTGATTAGGTCATTTTTCCTCGTGTGGGGCCTCGTTTTCTCAGAGGCGATCAATGTTCATCCAGTCGATCAGGTAACCACTTTAGACCTGTCGGTAACAAGACACATGCGTACTTTCTTCCCTAAGTTAGTAACTAGGCACTGAGTAGAAGTAGTAAGGTAAGATGTGATCAGTAACACACAACAAAAGAATAGTAATTTAAAACAATACACTTTCAATTGCTTAAATACTGTACCATTACCTAGAGTCTGTAGTAGTTGGCGAGCCCCGTTCCACAATGAGGACCTGGAGAACCTTCCCAGGCAAGGTTCACAAGTGTACTTCGAAAAGGGGGTCCAGCTGTGATGAATCCAAATCAGCAAGTCAAAGTGACTCAAGTACACTTTTAGTGCAGAAACACCTGGGTTGCTGGTATGCCTCCCGACCAGGTAGGACCAGGGCTTGGCCAGAGCCAAGGCCTTAACTGGAAGGGTTTCCCTAACATATCCTAAAAACAAGCCTCTATTAATAGCAGTTGGAAAAGTTGGTTGTGTTTTGGTTTTTTTGGGGTTTTTTTTGCCTTTTGTTTCGTGGTTGGTTTTTTTTTTTTTTTAAATGACATATGTCTTGTAAAGCAGCCGGCGTTGTCATTTATCCTTAGCTAAGTAGTCAGTGGTACCATACATGAACTGCAAACTATCAAAGACACGCATATGTATAACATCAAATAATATCTTATGGATAATGCTTCCTACAAAGAATTGGTGAATTCATGCTATAATATTAAGAACATATTCAGGATCAGTAATATATCTCCAGTGACTTATTAGTCAACAATATTCATAACTTGGAATTGTTATTCATCTCTCTCTACTACCTGTGAAAGATAAAATAACAAAGATTGTTATGAATAATTATCTCAGTTGACTAATACAGAACATTTATACCCATGGAACTTTCAGTGAATTTAAGGATCTAGCAAACTGAATCTTCACATATTTTTACAACTTATTATCTTATATTTTTAAAGAGTTGCTTACCAATTTTTCATCATAACTGTTTCAATTGGTTCAATCTTATTTATATAACAATAGAACTGTATCTTTCAATTTAAATGAACATATTTCAGCAGAAGTTAAAATAACAGAACTTAAACTGAACACACTTAAAGTTCAAACTTAAGAGTACTTAAAATTGTCAGAAATTAAACTCAACAGAGTTTTAAACTAACAGAACTTTAAATGTAACAGAATCTCAAATTAACAGAACTTAAACTTGACATGACTTCAATTTAACAACAGTCAAACTTAGCAGAACTTAGCCTTAACATTACCTAAACTTTACAAAACTGAAACTTAGCAGAACTTGAAATCAACATCACTTAAATTTAAGAAACTAAAGTCAGAGTTGAGTGTTCTTTTAAAAAATTCAGATACAACAGAATTTAACTCATCTTGACTCTATCGTTATAAAAAGGTTACCAAAAATCTGTCATACAACAGTTAAACATTAATGAATAATATGTAAGTAAACAACTGATTTGTAACTGAAATAGCAGCAGGATGGATTTACTGGAGAGAGGTGTGGTAAGGACTTTGTGATTTTACATGATTTAGTTGTGAGAATAGCTCATGGTTACTATAAACATCATTGAAAATATGCAATCACACTCAGGACTCCTGATATAAGCACAATTTTGCAGGATCTCCCAATTTGCAGCTGTACTTGAAAAGAAGTGACAACAGCATATATATTGGCAAATTTTACTTAAAACTTGTTTTTCATGATTGCTACTACAACAGAATTGACTTTGGGATATTAAAGTTAATGAGACATATTCATGGCAAAATATTAGCAATAAAATCACTCTATTAAAATTGTGGGGCAAAAGACAAGCAAAGTGTTAAAACTGGCACAATTTTGCCTGCTTTTACTTGTGGAAAGTCATAAATAATTTTTGAGATAACAGTAATGAGGGAGTGAGGAAAGGAATATTCGATTCACCATGAATTTCACTGAGTCAATTGTTTCAGTAACTCCTGTAACTCATTAGGCTTTAGAGTTAATTACTGCTGGTTTACATTTTGTTCTGTTAACATTCACCTAAAACATTTCTAAGGAAAAAGGACTTTCTGAGGGTATTGAGTTTGCAAATATTCTGCAGGTAGACAGATTTCATTGAAGAATTTTCAACCTTGCTAGGTAGCCTCAAAGCAAGGAATTACGTAATTCTATTGGTATGTAGAGATAATCTCTCCAATAACAATCCTGCTAGAAACTACTGCTTACAAAAAATAATTACGTTTAACAAAAGCTAAAATGTTCCTGAGATGTAGTAGAATGCATTTTAAAACAAATTAAATATTTTCAGAAGCTCAAAATGAGACAACAGTTCTCCTAACTGTGAAATGTAAGTATATGGTCCTCTTGTAGGTTACTTTAGCTTTTCACTTTAAAGATGACACACACAGAGAAAGGTTTCTCAGCTGTCTCTGATACAAAAGTGATGTCTGTAATGTGAATGTTTTTAAGTTGACAAGCTACGAGTCAAACAGGCACTTTGAAAAAATATGCACGGATGGAGTTGCATAGCCTTGAATGGGCCCTTCTGCCCCCCCCCCCACACGGTGCAGGTGTCTGAGTCGTCCAAGTGGAGCGCGGGACGGGTGCCAGGGCTCGCCTTCCCCCGCTGCTCTCTTTGACTTGGTGATACACAGTGAGAACGCAGCAGCGAAGGGAGAAAGGGAGGGGAAAGAAGCTGCTGCCATTCCTGGGTGCTCTGCCAGGGCTGCAGACGGAGCTGCTGCAGCCGCCGTCGGGGTTTTTCGGCTTCAATTTGACTTAGCACTATTATTATTAACTTCCATACCGTGCAAAGTCCCTTAATTTCTTTTCCTCTGTCCCGACCCCATCTTAACAGTCTTTTCAAGACCTCTAGGTCATAATTAATTTCTCTCTCGGAGAGAATACGCTGGAGGACCCTGAAGGTGTCCTGTTCTTTTGACAGTCCCTTCGCCATCCTTCAGCCCCGAGTCACTCACCTCTTTGGGTGTACCTGCTGCAGAGTGCTTTTTCCAGAGCTCGTTTTCTGGGAGCTTTCTTCGGCTCCTGGACTCTGATGGAGCCCTCCTCCGACTCCTCCTGCCACAGTCCAGCCTCAGCAGACCCGACTGGGGTCTCCTGCCTTTTCACTCCACAGAACCCCCCTTCAGAATCCAAAGGGTCTTCTAACCCTAACCCTAACCCTAACCCTAACCCTAACCCTAACCCTAACCCCAATAATGGGCTTTTATGGGGCTTCTTCTCCACATTGGGCATAAGGTTAATAACCCTAAGGTAACTTGCTGGGTGGTTGGTCCAAGCAGGACCAAGCAGGTGGTCTAATATCTGTCTGAAGTAGCCCAGACAGTGTAACCTGGGAAAGGAACTTCCAGAGATTTAACACAATTTAAAGGTTGGTTACTGCAATTTAGAACTTATTTGGCCATCCAGCTTATGGTGCTAGACTGACTTTCATAATTTTGTTTTTCTCCACACCTCCATTGGCTCTTATTTAGGTTATATATAGGTGTGATTCTCCAATCCAGACACCACTTTACCTTCCCCAAGTATGTCCATCATCCTTCTAAGGGCTTTGTCCAGGTATGAGGCTTGCTTTGGAGAGTTTGACACTCTGGCAAGTCTGAAACATTTTGGGTGTGATTCTTAGTAACACATAAATCCAACAACCTGGCTGCATAGCCTCCTGAGGCTGCTAAGGCAAAATCCAGAAAATGTTGGTCGAGACTATGGGATCCTGTTGGACACTCCTTACCTCCTTTTTTCCCCCAAATAGTTCTATTGTCTCCTGGCCTCCAAGCTATCAGATCCTCAAGAATACCATCTTCTCATCGACTACATCTCTCCTTCTCATCCAAATAGTGGGTGATGTTTGCCTTTGCTATCACATTAGTCACATTATCATATTGAATCACCATTTACAGATCTATAGGGATAATTCCCCAAGGAATAGGTTCCCTTGCTGAACCGGGGATAGGGAGGCAGGCTGTAATGCTGGACAGATTACGTATTTTACCAAAGTCTTGGATTAAAGTTAATACTAAATTTTCTTCAAATCCTCCCCCTAAAGACAAAACGATTCCCATAAACATTAGCCTATACATTTCACTACTTGTCTACAGATGTCTTCGAGATTTTCAGCTGCAGGGGTTCAGTGTTTTCAACTGTTCACTCTGAGTTGAGAACCTTCTTAATTCGTGTGCAGTGAATCCAGGAGTTAAGTCCTTTTACCTTCACTGCTGTTCTTGTAGTCAACAGAACTAGATAAGGTCCTTTCCACTGCTCCTGAAGTGGTTCAGATTTCCAGGTCTTGATGTATACGTGATCCCCAGGCTGAAATGAATGAACTGGGGTGTCTAGGGTAAGAGGTTCTGAGAGAATGATAAACCTTTTTAGTTCATTCAAAGATTTTCGCAATGAAATTACATGTTCCATTTCCTGTTTCCCAGTTTGTTCCTCAGATCCCGGGAAAGTTGTAACAGAATACTGTCTCCTGAATATCAACTCATACGGACTCACCCTCAGGTTAGTTTGGGGTTGCACTCTAATTCATAACAAAGCTAATGGTAACACCTGTGGCCATTTCAAGGAAGTTTCCTGACACATTTTTCTAATTTGTCTCTTTAAAGTTTGATCCATTTGCTCAACCCTTGCACTAGATTGCAGTCTCCATGGAGTATGTAAACCCCAACTTACACCCAACTGTTTACTAAGTTGCTGTAATACTTCATTGTCCTGGTTTAAAAGACAGGTGTCTGCCAAGGAAGGCGGGAACATTTCTGGAATGGAAAAAGATGACCTCCTCCCTCGAAATTATTAGAACCTTGAAATTATGGGGCTTCCAGGCAAAGATATGGGAAAAGGAATAACAGTTCTTTACTAAGGGATATATATAACAAGACAGACAAACAGCAATAAAAAAACCTCAGAAACCAAATAGCCTTTTCTCGCCCATTGAGCAATTTCCCCTGTTGGTGTAGTTGCAAGCACAACCCTCAGGGGGCGGTGTCGGCTCATTTCAAGGCAGAAAGGCTGCAGTGACTCCCCAGCGGCTGCAGGGGGCATTATTGGCTCCAACGGCTTTCAGGGGGCACCAATGTGAGCTCTGAGCCTCCCGTGGGGGGGTAATGGCAGCCTCGGGGAGGGAGAGAAGGTGGGGGGTGGGATTTGGTTTTCCCCTGGCTCTCATGTGTCCAGTGTGGGATTCCTGGCCATGGCAGCAGCAGCCGAGGCTCCAGTAAGCAGCTGGGAGGTGCTTCCTCTGTGGAGAGGGAGGAGGTGGGGGGCCCCATTTCCCTGAGACACCCATGCAGATGGTGAGGGTCTCTCCCCTAGCAAGGGTGGGTGTTGGAAAGTCCCAGTCCACGGGCTGCTTTTGCAAGCAATGGCTTACCAGCGGTAAGGGGAAGCAGCAAGGAAAGTTCAGCAGTAGCAGCGAGTCCTCTGAACAGCAGCAGCAGTCCAGCACACAACACTGCGAATCGTCTCCCCTCCAAGCCAGGCAAAGACTGTGCACACCCAGCTAAGAAACCGCTGAAACCACTCAGCTTCTTCCACCTCGCCCATTCCAAAACTATGTCAATGCCCTGGCTACATCTTTTGTCTCTTAAGTATGACCCATTTATCTCCCGGGCAACCCCCCTCCCCTCACAGGTCTCCCTGTCAGGTAACATATGGGAGAAAAATTCCTTGAAAAACTCAAACCCACAACATTCAGATATAAAATGGGATCCCCTATCAGATGACATCTCTAAAGGCACCCCAAACCCGGGTATGATCTCTTTGAGAAGTATCTTGATTACTTCCCTAGCCTTGTTGGTGTAGCAGGGGAAAGCTTCTGGTCACCCAGAAAAGGTATCCACTAATACTAGGAGATACCTGTATCCTTGGTAGCATGGTCACTCAGAAATATCAATTTGCCAGTAATCTCCGGGAATGTTTCCTCTTTTAGTGATCCCTGGAGGCAGTCTCTAAATTCAAAGGATTATTTTTAAGACATGTTGGGCATTTTTCTGTAACAGGCTAGACAACTTTTGTCATACGGACACTGCGTATCTGAGTCCATAGACTTGTCACCATAGCATCGGTTCCCCATTGTGTTTGCTGGTGTTTCTCCTCTACAATTAGCTGTGGTGGGACTATGACCTGGTTATTGGGAGTTACTAGTCATTCACCCTCTTTATTCTGGGCTTTTAGATAAGTAGCTAGTTTTAAATTTGCCTGACTATAATCAGGGCTAACTTCTGGAAGTGAAATAGCTTTCTCATGTATTAATGCCAGGATACCTTGTGCAATCTCTCATGCAACTTTATCTGCAAGTCTATTTCCCACATGAACTTGGGAACCCCCACATTGGTGTGCTTTGCAGTGTAGTATGGCCACTTCTTTGGGCAGTTGGATAGCATTGAGGAGGGACAGTATTTATTGTTTATATTTAATTGGAGATCCTTGTGCTGTTAATAGTTTTCTATTTTCCATATGACTCCATGGGCATGAACAATGCTAAAAGCATATTTCAAGTCAGTCCATATGTTTACTCTTTTTCCTGCTTCTAATTCCAGGGCTTTTCGTAATGCTATGAGTTCTGCCCTTTGTGCTGAGCTATCCATAGGCAGTGGTGCAGCTTCTATTACCTTGGTTGACATGACTACAGCATAGCCGGCTCTTTGTTTTCCATCTTGCACAAAGCTACTTTTGTCTGTAAAGAATTCTCTCTGGATCTTCAATGGGTGTATCTTGCAGGTCTTGTGGGCTTGCATAAACTTGCTCAATTGTCTGTAAGCAATCATGAGTTAGATGCTCTTCCCCTTGCATTGAGGTGTTCAGGAACTGGGCTGGATTTACCACTGTGGTTACTTTAAACTCCATATATTCTTGCTCCATCAGAACAGTCTGATATTTCACCATACGGTTCAGGGAAAGCCAATGCTCCCCTTTTTGGCTTAATACAGTGGTTACAGCATGCGGAGTATACACTATTATCTTTTGTCACAAAGTCAATTTCCTGGTCTCTTGGATGAGAACAGTTGCTGCTACAGCTCGCAAGCATCCAGACCATCCCTGGCTGACATCAAGTTTTTTTGAAAAGTACCCCACAGGCCTCTTGAAGTCCTCTAACTTCTGAGCCAGAACTCCAAGGGAGAAGTGCTGTCATTCATGCACAAAAAACTCAAAGGGCTTTGTAAAGTCTGGAAGCCCTAAGGAAGGTGCAGACACCAAGGCCATCTTTAAGTTACGGAATACATGTTCACTGTCAGGAATCCAAATGAAATGTCCTTCTGGGACCTCCTTTAAAAGCTCATACAGTGGTTTAACTAAAAGTCCATAGTTCGAGACCCACAATCTACACCACCCCGCCATGCCCAAGAATGCTCTTAAATCTCGGGCAGTCGCAGGTTGAGGTATCTGGCAGATGGCCTCTTTTCTGTCTGTTCCAAATTTCCGCTGTCATGGAATTATTTCAAACCCTAGGTAGGTAACTTGCTGCCTTGTGATTTGAGTTTTTTCCCTAGATACTGTGTGGCTTCTGGCCTAGGAAATTTAGAAGACTGATAGTCACTTCCATGCACTTTTCATTAGTTGCAGTTGTTAGTAAGATGTCATCAACATACGGCAGGAACAATCCTTCAGGGTTTTCTTTCTTCCAGGACTAATTCCTTTGCCAATTGGTTCCCAAAAATTGTTGGACTATTTTTAAATCCTTGTGGTAACACATTCCGGGTAAGCTGAGTCTTCTGAACAGTTTGGGGATTTTCCCATTCAAAGGCAAAATAGCCCTGACTTTGTTTATCGAGAGGTATGCAAAAGAAGGCATCCTTTAAATCTATTACTGTAAACCATTGATGATATTCTGTAAGGGCTGTTAACAGGGTATAGGGATTGACTACAACAGGGTGGATATCTTGAACTATTTGATTGATAGGTTCATAGGTCTTTTACTAACCTGTACCTGTCCCAGGTTTTTTAACTGGCAAAACAGGAGTGTTATATTCTGATTCACATTCTAGCAATAATTCAAATTCTCTGAAATTCTCTATTAGGCTCTCGATTCCCCTTCCAGCTTCTAATTTTAAAGGATATTGTTTCTGCCTTACCAGTTTTGATCCAGGTTTTAGGGTAATGCTTACAGGCTGAGCTCATCGAGAATGTCCTGGAGCTCCACTGGCCCAAACCAAGGGTATTACTGCATTTTCTATGGCTTCTGGTATTCCTCCAGAATTCTCTGGTTCTGGTGTACCCTGTAACATAAAAGTTCTGGCTTCGATGGCCTTAGTCTCAGGTACCAATAATTGTACTTCTCCATCTTTAAATATAATTTGAGCATTCAATTTACTTAATAGATCTTTTCCCAAAAAAGGAACCGGATACTCTGGCATATATAGAAATTGCTGTGTTATCCATCGTTTGCTGAATTTAAAATTAATGGGGTTAAAGAATGCTCACTTTTCTGCCCTCCCTGTTGCACCAACAACATTTACAGTTTTCTTAGCTAATTCTCTCTGATTTGTATTTAATACTGAATAAGTAGCCCCAGTTCCTATTAAAAGGTCAATTTTCTGTTTCCCCAGCTCTATGGTAATCAGGGGTTCAGCTGGGGTTTCTATCCTCGGTCCCCTTCATTCTTGGTGTAGGGGTAGTTCTGTTCCCTCAACCCCCCTCTGCTTTTGGGGACAGTCCCATCTCCAGTGTCCAAAACACTTACAATATGCACATGGGTTTGGCTTTAATCCTCCCGGGGCAGGACCTTTCCCTGTTCTGCAAGTAGATGGTGCTCTTTGCAGAGCTGCTACTAACATTGCATCCCTGCATCTTTCTCTTCTTTCTTTTTTAATTTCCTGCTTGCTTTCTCTTCTTTCTTTCTTAATTTTTCTTTCTCTCTCTCTTTCTTTCTTTCTTTCTCTCTTTTTTCTTTCTCTTTCTCTCTCTCTCTTTTTCTCTCTCTCTCTTTTTTTCTTTCTCTTTCTTTCTTTCTCTCTCTCTCTCTGTCTGTCTTGGGGTGACTTTATGATGCTATATATATCCCAATTGCCTGCTTAATGCAAAAATATTAACTCTGTGTCTTTAAGCTGGCTCGAGAAGCCGAATGCTGTGTTTTGATTTTCTTTGAAGGTGTTTACATTCCTGGTTTTTTATCACTAGCTGTGTTGTGGTTCTCAGGAGAGAACTCTCGTCAGTCACTTTTTCTATAGCTGAAGGCGAAGGGAACACCTTTTTTCCTTTTTTACCTTTATTTTTCCTGTGGGCTTTTCACCCTGCTTTTACTCAGCTGAGGGATATTGGAGGGAGTTAAAACTTACTTCTGGCTTTTCCCCTCCTCTGCCTGAGTCAAGGAAAGAAGACAGCTTTTTTTCTGGGACCGTGGGTTTTTTTCTTCTTCCTTTGGAACTTTACAACAGACCACTGAACTCTGGGGCCTACACCCTGGGCCCAGGGAGAGGCCTGCACCATCCTAGGCCCAGAGAGAGACAGAGCATAAAACTACACCCAGGAAACAAAGGACTCTGAATTCATCCAGGTTGTCTTCACCACGAGAGGTTTATTATCTAACATTATTCATTTTTTTTTATTTTCCTTTCCCTTC
>JACAXG010000292.1:302693-318138 GCA_018881555.1 Amblyornis subalaris
TTTCTCTTTTTTCCTCTTCTTTCTCCTTTCTTTCTCTTCTTTCTCTTCTTTCTCTTCTTTCTCCTTGATCTTATTTTCCTCCTCTTCTCCCCTATTATTAAAAGCTGTCCAGGCCACTTCTAAAAGTTTCCCAAAGTCATGAGAGTCAGGTTCCTCCAGCTTCTGTAATTTCTTTCTAATATCCGGTGTTGAATTCCCTATAAACAAAGAAACTAGCTGTACAGCTTCCTCTGGGTTTTCCAGATTGATTTTAGTGTATTTCCTGGCAGCTACTTTGAGGCATTCTGCAAATTTGCTCAGTCTCATGGGGTGCTTGTCTCACCTCATAAAGTTTAGACCAATTGATTGCCTTTGGCATTGCATATTTAAAGTCATATGCTATCCATTTCTGATATTGTGCCAGAAGAGTCCTCCCTTCCTTGGTGTTGGGGTCCCAGTGGGGGTCCCGGGGGGAAAATGCTCCTCAACCGTTCCCGTTCCTGACAGCCTGCCCTCTATTTCCAACCTTTCCATCTCCCTCCTAGCAGTCCTGAGTACCATCTCTTTTCTGTGGAATCTAATAGATTATCTAGCAGAACTTGAATATCCCCCCAATCAGAATTCTGGCTCTTGAGAATGGTTTCAAGTACTTTAGCCACTGTTATGGGTTTGAAGTTTGACAAATGAATTTTTTGTCCCATCTAACAGGGAGACCTGTGGGGGCGGAGAGGGGTTGCCCAGGAACTAATGGGCGATACTTAAGAGACAAAGAAGGTTGCCCACACACTCACATGCCATAGTAATCACCCAGCTAGAGAAACAGAGCTGGGAGTTTTGGCCAGGGGGTTGTTCCCAGGGGCTACAGCTTAAACTCATGAGAGAAAAAAGAAAAAAAAAAGACTCTGAGATTTGGCTGGAGGGGGACCAGGCTCACTCTCTTCTCGGCTCAGTGTTCGGTGAGGACGGTCCTGTGTGCAGCAAGTGCCGGTTTGTTCTGAGAACACTGCTACACTGTGACGTCTCCGCAGGCGTCCTGCCGCAGCACATGGTACAGTGCTGTGCTCCAACTGTCGTCGCCCGGAGTTGCTAGCCTCTGCCATCTCTGTCTCCAGCCCGGATTTCTGCTGCATGTGGGTCACCACCCGGGTCTGCTTGTCTCTGCTGTTCCTGCCTTCTGGCCGCTCGGTGGGTGATACTGAGGTCCATTGCTCCCCAGTCAGACCTGCCTGCCTGCGCTGCTTGCTGCCTGCTGCCGAGGTTGGTGCTGAGATGGACTGCTGCCCCGTGACTTTGCAAAGGGAGCGATCTCCCCTCTCCCTCTCCCCCGAGACGCTATTGCCACTGGAAGAGGTCACCGTGCTCCTTCCACAGCGCCCCCTGCAGCCACGGAGGAGTCACCACAGCCTCTCTGCCTCAACAGAAATTGCCCAACGAGCAAGAAAAGACTGTTACTGGGTTTGTCTGTTCTCTTATTGTTACCATTTGTGTCTCTTGTTATATATATATAGATATATAATCCTAGTAAAGAACTGTTATTCTTTTTCCCACATCTTTGCCTGGAAGCCACATAATTTCAAGGGTATAATAATTTGGAGGGAGGGGGATCATCCTCTCTATCCCAGGAAGATTCCCACCTTCCTTGACAGACACCTGTCTTTCAAACCATGACAGCCACTCTCTGGATCCTCCCTGTCGGAGCCCGCTCGTTTCATCCATACGTCAAGATCCATCACAGAGAAGGGTACCTTCACAACTACTGGGCCGTTAGAGCCCACTCCCTCTCGGAGTGGAGCTACCATCTCTTGTTTATCTATCTCCTGCTGAATCTCTTCCTGATTTCTGACCTCCTGCCTACCTCGGGTCTGCCTTGCAACCAGGCTTGACGCTAAGTCCTGGCTCCTTCCCGGTTGCTCACTCCCTCCTTGTGCTCCCCTGGTATCAGACACAAACAAATTTTCTAGTCCCATAGTTTTTGAATCTGGTGCCACCATCATTTCTACATCATCTTCCTCCCTTTGGCTACAGCATTTCAAACAATGGTGTCTGATACTGCAAGATGAACAACATTACTTCAGGCTCCTATCCTTTGCCTCTTCCTTTTCTAAAGCCAACACAAAAGGATCTGATTGGGGGATTAGGCACTCCCTTTGCAATTCTGGATGGTTTCTTAAACTAAAATACAAATCCACATAAGGCACCTCATTCCACTTTCCCTCCCTTCTACAAAACAACATCAGTTGTAAAATGGTGTTATAATCTAAGGTTCCGTTTTCTGGCCATTTTACTTGGTCATTAAGCTTATATATTGGCCACCACTGGTTACAATATTGGATTAATTTAGATTTAATTAATGGGTCTCTTCCCATCTTTTTCCAGTGGTTCAATATACATTTCAATGGAGAATTTGGAATATTGTCTCCCACTTTAGTTTTAGAAGAAACCATCCCCACATTCAATAATACAAGCAACAGCCATCAGAAAGCGAGTTTAACAAGTACTTCAGACAGGCATAGAGAATTCCTGCAGCGGTTTCTGGGCTAGGGCAGGGGGGAGAAAAGGCTGCCCAGGTGTGTGCGGTCAGGAGTGCCGCAGGGAAGCTGCGCGAGTTGGCATCGGTGGGGTTGTGCTCTACGGCTGAGCCACTGCTGGGGGTGGGCCTTGCCTGCCCGCCCACTCTCACCTGTGCCAGGAGTTCAGCATGCAGCACTCGCGTGCGCGTGGGGGGGGCCTCCAGCAGCATGGCACAAAACAGTAGGCAGGTGTCGCAGCGTGGATAATAGTTTTTCTCTCCCTTTTTTTCCCTTTTCTCTTTACTATGGATGCGGCTACAGGGAAACGCTTGGCTGGGTAAAACGCTTTAAGTTCTTGGTGGGGGGATTGAAACCCCTTATCCAGACACGGCTAAGGCACTACAGCTGCTTAGCTGGGTACAAAGCTTTCAGAGGGGAATCAAACCCTTTATCAGATCCCCTGGACCTGGAGGGCCTCTAACCCCCTGTAAGCTTACCAAGAGACAGTACAGGGACTAAAACCCTGCCAGGGGCTTGAGCCCCCCGTTACCAGAGTTACTGGAATTCCAGAGTTACCAAAAACTTAGTCAATAAGCCCAAGATTTAAATGATGCCTTTTACTTACCCCAGGAATCTTGCCTTGAGTCTCCTAATGATCCAAAGCCAAGGGGTCTCCCCTGAGAATTCCTCAGTATCGGCTGGAGGCCTGTCAACTGAGGATTCGCTGAGGCTCCAAGGCTGTTCTCCTGGCTGGCTCGCCAGTTACTGTTACCAAATTTCAGAAAACCAGAATAAGACACCTTAACATCCATTTTTTTGTGTTAGAGGGCATCATTTATTCAGGCACCTGGAAGGGCATGGGGGATCACTCCTCCTAACATGCCCTCTCATTTCTACAAGTATGTTGCTAATATACAGTCACTACATGCATATTATAATTTGTCCATTACCATAAAAACCCTCCTCATGTTCCCCAAGTTCCTAAACTCAGTCCTTGTTTTGGCTGTAGCTGCATTCCTAAGCCAGATGTCTCCTCTTTATCTTCCAATGTCCTTGCTTGGAGAACAATTTCTGCATGCCTTGCTTCCCTGCTAAAGGTCCACAGACACAGTATCTTCTCTGCTACAAGTTCACAGTCACAGCGTCTTTCTACTAAAAGCTCACACTTACAGTAAAAATTTAATTAGCCTTGTTGGTATCACCCTCTGTTGTGGTTTAACCCCAGCCATCAACCAAGCCCCACACAGACGCTCACTCACTCCGCCACCAGTGGGACTGTGGAGAGAATCTTTAGGGTGAAAGCTATAAAACTCCTGGGTTGAGATAAAGACAGTTTAATAAGGAAAGCAAAAGCCATTTACACAAGCAAAGCAAAACAAAAAACTAATTCACTACTTCCCATGGGCAGGCAGGTGTTCAGCCATCTCCAGGAGAGCAGGGCCCCATCAGGTGTAATGGTGACTTAGGAAGACAAACGCTATCACTCCAAACATTTTCCATTTCTTTCTTCTTCCCCCCATTTTATATACTCAGCATGATGTCATATGGTCTGGAATATCCCTTTGGTCAGTTTGGGTCACCTGTCCCAGCTTTGTCTCCTCCCAACCTCCCATGCACCCCCAACTTCCTTGCCAGTGTGGCCGTACAAGGAGCAGAAAAGGCCTTGGCTCTGTGTGAGCCCTGCTCAGCGATAACAAAAACATCTCTATTATCAACCCTGTGTTCAGCACAAATCCAAAACTCAGCCCCATTCCAGCCCCTGTGAAGAAAATTACCCCAGCCAAACCAGCACACCTTCCTATTTAAAATATATCCAGAAGACTTATTTTGATCCCAGATCTTGATCTGGAAACTAAGTTTTGAGATGCGACCTATCAAAGTTTTCAGTAAGCAGGAGATGGAGATCCCTTGCCAGCCTTCTAGATAAGTTTTTAGAAAAACATGTCTTTCATTGGCTTGAATATTGATCAATCATCTTCTTTCTGAGTCAGATTTCTTACCTGAAAGTGAATGCTTCATTATTACTCATCTTATTTCTCATCGGGACAACTTTCCTATTTCCTTGGGTATGAGAGGATTAATATGTAAATGAATGCTGGATGTACAGCATAAGTAAAGTCTTATCCAAAATACTAAATTATCTTCATTGCTTGGAACCTCTCTGAACTTAGTAACTAAAAAGGGAGGAAAAGAAAACAGAAGAGGCCACAGAAATCCCAAACTCTAGTTCTTTTAAATTTTGTTGCAAAATACCAAGTATTCATGGACTAAAGCACTTTTTAGTGAGAGAAAATTGCTGATATTTTTCTGAGAATATTTGGCCTTTCTCCTTGCAAGATGAAGGTCAATGTGCAGAGCAACACTTCCTTGTCCATCCATCACCAGATGTTGAGCTCCCAGGAACATCTCTGCTTCCAGAACTGACTCCTCAGAGCTCAAATGTGGAGACCAAACCCTGCTACAACTCCAACACTCCAGCTCTTCCTGGACATGGAGCTTCATGTAACCCAAAACTTACATCCCTGTAGTATGATTTCCCCGTCAGGACTTTCTCACAGTAAAAAAGCCTGGAATGACTAGCTATTACAGCACCACCTCTTAAAACATGTCCTATTATCATCTTTCTTGACTCCACGCTGCATGTTCTCTACTCATACAAGTGAGCATTTGTATTGGTTTGCCAAAGCAACAGCAGAAGCCTCCAGTATCTAGTTCCAACATTGACCAATGCTAGATATCCTCTAGATGGCAAAAAATAATCTTCACAGACCTTGGAGGCACTGATGTGGTACCATACCAGCTGACACCAGCTGTTGATCACCTAAACCTTGTAATTTTTATTTTCCTTAAAGTACATCAGCTGCAGAGCTTACTGTCAGATAACATTCACAGTTGTCTAATCTCTGTGTTCTCTTCCAAATCAGGAATTTTTCTCAATATCAATCTATGATGCTACAAATTAATTATATCACACATTAGGATATTTGCTTTGCTCCTTTAAAATGCATTCACAGAAGCACTCAGAGGACTACAAAAGTTGTAGATGAACATCTTAATTTAGAAGTATCATTCCTGTATATATATTTGTGAGAGATCTTTTATTTACTCAATTAAATCAGGAAAAATAATTGACTATATTAATTTTTATCTTTAGAAGCAATATAATATATGCCAAATCAAACATGTAACTTATCCATCTTTAATAGCCTTCTTTGTGCCATATAACTGAACAGCAGCTGCTTTGTCAAGTGACCAAGAAATTAGGCTTTGGCAAAACAGGGGTTTTCATCAGCATATGACCTTAAGATAACATTTACATTTCAGGAGATGCTGTTCCAGTCAGAGCAGAACTGCAGGGCAAATTCACATCTCCGAATGCTCGCGGAGGCATCTGACAGGAAAGCTAATAAACGCGTGAGATTAGTACAGTTTTATTTTCCATAAATCTGGGGCATGTTCAGCAATGTCAAACGGGTTCTTGTGCCTTTAAACGAATAAATAAACCCGAGCTTGCTCTGAAGCTCAGAAGTGAGGTGGAATTCATTTAGCTCATTACCATTTAAATGATAGATGGACAGGGTAAACTCTTTTCTTTTGAGGCAGGGAATGGACAATGTGGAGAGGAGAGCAGTGGCATTACATAAATTTGGGCTCCCAGGCTTAGATGATTGGATTCAGATGTTTCCAAGGAAATTATTTGCTCCAAAAGGGCTCTTTGGTTACTAGCAGGTATAGCAATCATATTTAAAATGTTTTTACTCACAGTCAGGCTCCCATGGCTTTGGTCACATAGGATTTACTGGAAGGGTTATCCTTGGACTTCTCTGTTTAGTACAGAGCATTCAGGTGGGTGTTTTAAGAGGGTTAGGCTGCCAAGACATACGAAGTGAAAACCAACATGTTTAGAAGAGAAATATTATGCTTTTGCCATTTTGGCTATAATTTATTTCCTGCTTTTGCAGTAGGTCATTATTTGCC
Source organism: Amblyornis subalaris (assembly GCA_018881555.1). NCBI lineage: Eukaryota > Metazoa > Chordata > Aves > Passeriformes > Ptilonorhynchidae > Amblyornis > Amblyornis subalaris. Next base: position 309,161 of record JACAXG010000292.1, read on the forward strand.
TCACCTAAATGACAGAGAAATTCAAAGGGGAGACAGGTAACTGGTAGGGTGTTTGTTCATTTACTGTATAAGAAAAGGAGGTACCTGGGTAGCTGAGAACAAGAAGGTAAGGTCTTCATACCTAGCACAGAATGAGTGAGAAACATTTCGTTATTTTGTAAAATAATGCAGTTCTCCATCAGCCATGTTCTCTTGAGAAGAAGGAATAAAATTATAATCTATTTGTATTTGTCTTATTTAAAAGAGAAAAAAAAAAGAACCCCAAAATATAGGAGAGCATAGGAGATTTCATGTGACACATGCTGCAAAATCACAAATGACCTGCTTGATTTCTGATTTTCTTGTAACACTGAAGTAGATGTAAACTCTCCAAAAGTTTCCTGAGCACCCACATCACGCGACAGAGATCCCAAGTGCCCCTCTTCAGTACCGTCCAAAATTATGCCATCACCTGCAGTGTCCCAGACTTGGATCAACCAACTTAATATAGACTCATCAGGTCGTCAGGTGTGGGAACTGACAGCTGCGACAGCTGGTCTGGAAGCTTCACAGATCTCAACCTTGATACAATCACTCTGTACCCATGAGAATTCGGTTTGTACCCTTGAGAATTGTAACAGCAACAGAAGCAAGAAGCACAACAATGAAGGGAGGACGAGCACCTGCAAAAGGGAGGTTTGCTAGCTTGATATGTAGCAAGAATGTTTGCCAGTTTTAAGCAACCAGTAATATTGTGTTGTAGTTAGCTAATAGCCAATGAACATGTAACACGAATACCAAGAAACTATAAAAGGGACTACGTAGTATTAAAGAAAACTTTTGCCCGGAGCAGTATGTGTGTGTGCGTGTATGTCGTGACCGCCTCAACAGTGACATCTGGTGACCCCGACATGATCCAACAGCTCCATAGAGGCTGCGGGACAGCAGCCTAGGCTGTGCGGAGAGTGGCAGAGGTGGTGCCTAGCAGCAGAAAGCAGCGTGGAGAGCTGCCATTGGTCCGGACCCGAAACTGTAACCCTTTGAGGTGAGCCGTTTGGGAACAATGGGAGCTCATGTATCCCAAGAAAAGGCAATAGTGAACATTTGGATGCTTATGCTAGACAAACGGGGTATTAAGTATGATAAGCATTCCTTGAAAACCTTGTTATTGTGGTGCAAGAGCCAGGGTTTGGAATCTACCTCTGAAAATGCATTTAGTGTGAAAACCTGGGAGAAAATCAGACAGCTTATATTTGACCCTGCCTCCCAGGGTGATGGGACTGCTGGGACTCTATTGACTACTTGGCGGGTGGTGCTAGACACTTTGAAAGCGGTAAAAAAGGAGCGGGAGTTAAAACAAGTCTCTGAGGACACGGGGGGCAAGGCAAGATGGAAGGGCAGAAAGCAGAGACAGCCGGTCCCGCATCAGCACCGGCAGAAAAAACGGGTGGTGAACTGTGCAGGGGGGGCGCCGACTGAGCCTGCCTCTCTGGTACCACTTCTTGTGGTCAAAATGGATTTCGTGGAACCGCTCGGTGGTGGCGCTGGTCCTGCCTGCCATTGCGGTGCTACCGCCACGCGGTCCGTGCCAAGCCCCGTGACCATCCCGGGGTGGGCAGCCACACACCCCTCCCTGCAGCTGCTCCACCGGCAGTAGCTGCTCCGGCCATGGCGGCGAGCCATGCAGTGCGGCGCCAGCGGAACCGGGCTGTGTACCACCTAAAAACCCTGGAGCAGGCTGCGCTACTTCTCCTGCTTCCGCAAACCCGCTTTATCCACCTTTGCCCGCGGATGAGTGGAGCGATAGTGAAGACGAGCTCATGCCTTTAGCTCCCCCCGCTCCTAATGTCCTGGATATGCATGTGCCACAGCAGCCGCCGCCATTTTCATCTGCGCAGGCACTCGCGGTCCCGCTCGGCCCTGCCCTGCCCCACGCAGCGCTACCTGCGCAGGCGTGGAATGGACTCCCACCTGCACAGGTGCCGAATGCACTCCCACCTGCACAGGTGCCAAATGGACTCCCACCTGCGCACTTCCTAGGTGGACCCGGGCCGGCCCAGGAGCCGGACGGATCTGCACCTGCACAGCCGCCGACTGCGTCAGGGCGACTGAAGCGACCCAGGGAGCTCCCCCCGCTGATGGATCTGTGAGAACCAGGCATGGGGGGGACCTTCCTGCAGCCCGCCTGCTAATCCTCCAGAAGAAGTATTCACTATGCAGCCAGTATCGGTAACTGTATCTGCTTATGATCCAATTAGTTTTAGGAAACATATGAAAACCATGGCAATGGCTAACGGAGATTTTGAAATGGCAGAATGTGTTTCTGGACCCATGCAATCTCCCATTATAAATAGGCCGATGAGTTTTGGGGGGGTGATTGGAGCATTTCCTGTGATCGGGGGGGCGGACAAATGCCTGATCAGCATGCTCCTGTAATGGATAAGTGAATGATAATGTTGCCTTTCGCATATATGAATTTAACATTTACCAATGATAATGTGCTATGTAGAAATAGTAAAATATAGTATGTAGAAATAATAAAATATAGTTAAGTAGAAACAAGACTAGAGTGAATTGTAACTTTGAAATAGTTGTAATGGATACATGGTAATAAATATCTTTAAGCTAACAAGACAATTCAAGACAACAAAAAGATAAACTGCGTGCATCTGGAAGTTTGTTATCTCACCAGATCCCACAAGAATTTCAGGAAGTCTGCTATCTCATCGAAAACACACATCTCCCAGAGGAAGTGTCAGCTGCAAATTAAGAGGAGGATGACAGTCCCTTCTAATTCTGAAGTAACACAGAAGAACCGAAGATCCCCGGACAGGCGTTGCCCTGGCGGAGGGGTGGGCAGGAATCAGGGAGGGGGGAATTGAGTGAAGTGTAAATTACCTTTTAGGCTTAATGAATATGTAACAGTCTGGGAAGGTACTTAAGATCACAGTAAAATGAATGGAATCGCACCTCTGGCAAGATCTGCCAAGCGCCCAGCACTGTATTTGCCTTTGTTTTAGTAATAAATATTCAATATTACACTCCTAAAATTTCGGCCTATGCGTTCATCTATAACAATTTTTGGTGACCCCGCAGTGATAAGCTCCGCTAGGCCCTGCTTTTTGCTGGGGAAGGGGGATGCCCCTAACAGTACTCTGTGCCCCAGAGGGACAGTGGGAACTAGCCAGCAGTAATCAGAAACATGTCTTAAATAGTAGAACAAAGGCAAAATTTTTGAGCTCAGCTCCCTTGAGGAGAATCGCGGTGAATCGCCCATAATTCTTGTACGTACGAAGACCCGAACAAGAAAGCAGAACTCCAGGAGGACTTGGGTAAAAGGAGGACTCCAGTAAGTATTGTGCAGGGGGGCATGAAGGGGGATTGAATGCTGTGTGAATGAGATGTGGACCAGACAGTCTGGATCCCCGAAGCAATAGCGGAGCCCTTTGAACTGCGTTTCCATCTCCCCGTGAGGGGCATGGCCAGCGACCTGGCGAAGTGAGAGAAACCAGCTGAATGATTCCCCCAAATGATTCCTTAGGAGTTAAAACACCTTGGTAGAAATCCTCAGACAGGAATTCTTAGGAGTTAAAACCCTTGGTAGAAATCCTCAGACAGGAATTCTCAGGAGTTGAACGCCTTGGTAGGAATCTTAGGAGTTAAAACCCATAGGGGTGGGTGAGACTCCTTGGTAAGGGAGCACTTTTCCAGACAGACCACTGGGAAATCTAATTACCTAAAACAGAGAGATTTTGGCTTTGTAGTGCGGATTTATGAGGGGTTTTGTTTTTTGGGTTTTTTTTTGTTTTCAAGGTTGAGTTCCATTCATTTGGTTTGGCAGTATAGATCCATTGGAGCTTTTGTTATTGGTAGTTCAGTGTTATTGGTAGTTCGATACTATTTGGTTTGAGTTCGGCTTGTGGAATAGTTTTTTTGTAAGGAGAGAGAATTGTTTAAGAAGGTAAATAGGAGATTAATAAAGGTGTGTAAGAGGTGGAGTAACGGGTAGGAAGTTAAAACAACATGGGACAAAAAGCAAGTAAGACAAACAAGAAGGTGTTGGCTGATATACCACCCGATAGCCCACTGGGGGTTATGATAAAGTACTGGGATAAATCTAACATCACTAAAGGAAAGGATAAAGTTAAAATGATAAACTTCTATATGATGGTATGGGCGGATAGAAAGATTAGATCTGATAATTTATGTTAGCCAAGGTATGGGTCTTGTGAGGATTGGATGTGCCAACCATTAAATGTATATGTGAATGGGAAGAAGCCTTATAATTTGGAGGAATGCAAATATGCTGCATGCTGGAAGGGATCAGAGGCAAAGCCCACAACAATTCTGAAAGTAAAGGAAGACAAAACAAAATTGGAGGAAAGTGAATGGGATCCCTTAGAACATCTTCCCCCGCCTTATAACCCCGCCGCTGGGGAAGCTCCGCCACAAGGGGGACCCCTGCCACAGGGAGAGGGAGCCCCACTTAGAGAACCTCGGAGGGAGTCCCGCTTAGAGAACCTCAGGGAGAGGGACCCCCGCTTAGAGAAGAAAACCTCCAGCCATGTCGCCGAACCACACGTTCGAGAATAATAGAAGAGGAGGGGAGGTTGTTCCCTCTAAGGGAAGTTCCCCTGGTGGGGGCACAAGGGGGGATTGGGTTTGTGAATGTTCCCTTAAACTCTACAGAGGTAAGAAGATTTAAAAAGGAGATGAAAGCACTGTTAGATCCCTTGGGTCTAGTGGAGCAATTTGATCAATTTCTAGGGCTTAACATATACACGTGGGAAAAGATGCAGGCAATTATGAGTATATTATTCACCCCAGAAGAATGACAAATGATTAGAGTAGCAGGAATGAGAATATGGGAAAGGGAAAATCAACAAGGAGTTCCCGCTGATCAAAAAATGCCCCTTCAGAATCCCCAGTGGGACCAGAATCAACCCCAGGGGAGACAGAACATAACTGATTTCCGAGCCCTAATTCTAAAAGGAATAAAAGAGGTCACTCCAAGAGGACAAAATGCAGCCTGAGCATTCGATTGCAGACAGGGGAAGGATGAAATCCCCACTGAATGGTTGGAGAGACTTAGAAAAACAATGCAACAATTCTCTGGCATCGATCCCTCTGACCCAATGGGACAGGCAGTACTTAAAGTACATTTTGTTGCTCATTCCTGGCCAGATATTAGGAAGAAGTTAGAGAAATTAGAAGACTGGCAGGACAGGGGCTTGCAGGATTTATTAAAGGAAGCCTAGAAGGTGTATGTCCGGAGGGATGAAGAAAAAGCAAAAGCCAAAGTGAAAATTTTGATAGCCGCTATTAGGGAAACAGAATCCACAAACAAAGGGGAGGGAACTCAGAAAGGAAAGGGGTCAGGACAGTACCCGCCAAAGCGGTCAGAGACCCCTGGGGAAACAGAGAAATCAGCAAGGCACGTGGGAAAGTTTAACTGTCACTATTGTGGTGTTCCTGGGCACTTAAGAAGAAATTGTCCAAAGTGTGCCAAAGATGTAAAAGTGTTTGAAGGAGAGATTTCATAGGGATGTCAGGGGCTTTTTATACTGAGGATGGAATATCAAACTGAGCCCTTGATAAAATTAAAAATGGGACCCCAGGAGGAGGAAATGGACATGCATACGAAAGGTCCCTGAGGGGTTTAGTATAAGTAAAAAGGTTATTAGTGTGATAGGGGCAAAGGGGGAAGGGTTTAAGGTGCCCCTAATTGAAAATGTACATGTAGAAGGCCCTAATCAATTTGCAACCGGAGATTTATTGTTAGTCCCAGGTGCCGGACGGAATCTATTAGGACGAGATTTGCAATTACAATTAGGTATAGGTGTACTCCCAGAGGAGGGACAAATGAATGCAAAGATTTTAACTTTGACTAATGAGGACGAGAGTAAAATTGAATCAGAAGTGTGGGCATCCAAAAATAATAGGGGAAAGATAGACATGAAGCCAATAGAAATAACTATAGAACTCCCCTCTCACCCCATAAGGGTTAGGCAACATGCAATATCTAAGGAAGGAAGGATGGGGTTAAAACCTCATTGAACAAGTTGCTACAAGAAGGAACTTTGGAAACTTGCATGTCACCTCACAATACCCCGATATTACCAGTAAAAAAGGCTGATGGAACATATAGATCAGCCCAGGACCTAAGAGAAGTTAACAAAAGAACACATACACGATTTCCTGCCGTTTCCAACCCTTACACTCTCCTGAATCACATCCCTCCCTGTCACACATGGTACAGTGTAATAGATTTAAAGGATGCATTTTGGGCCCGCCCATTAGCAGAAAATAGCAGGGACTTCTTTGCATTTGAATGGGAAGACCCTGAGACAAGAAGAAAACAACAATTACGGTGGAGTAGATTGCCCCAGGGATTTACAGAATCTCTGAATTTGTTCGGATAAGCCTTAGAAGCCCTTCTTATGTCTTTTGAACAAAGTGAAGAGATAATTATTTTGCAGTATGTAGATGATCTGTTAATATCAGGACCAGATGAGGAAACAGTTCGGAACACCACTATCAACCTGTTAAATTTCCTTGGGAAAAAAGGACTACGGGTTTCAAAGAAAAAGCTACAGTTTGTGGAACAAGAAGTAAAATATTTAGGACATTGGTTAAGCCGGGGAAGTAAAAAATTAGATCCTGAAAGGGTGCAGGGTATATTGTCCCTTCCCCCACCGAAAACCAAAAAGGAAGTTAGGAAGCTATTAGGGTTACTGGGGTATTGTAGACAGTGGATTGAGGAGTATAGCAAAGTGGTCAAATTCTTATATGAAAAGCTAATCGGCGAAGATAATATTTGTTGGACACAAGAAGATGACCAGAGGCTAGAAATAGTAAAGGCGAAACTTATAGAAGCTCCAGTCCTAAGTTTACCAGATGTAGCCAGACCCTTTCAGTTATTTGTTGATTCAAATGAAGAAGTAGCCTATGGGGTACTCACACAGGAATGGGGGGGGTCCAGGAAGCCTGTAGCATTTCTGTCTAAATTACTAGATCCCGTGGCCAGAGGGTGGCCAGTTTGTGTACAAGCTATATTGGCTGTAGCATTGCTAGTTGAAGAAGCTCGGAAACTCACATTTAGTGGAACCTTAGCAGTATATACTCCACATGCCGTGCGATCAGTATTAAACCAAAAAGCCAAGAAGTGGCTCACAGATTCAAGGATGCTAAAGTATGAAACAATGCTTCTGGAAACTCCAAATCTAACTATTTCCACAAGTAGCCATGTGAATCCCGCACAGTTTTTGTATGGGGAACCAGAGGGGAATGTAACGCATGATTGTTTAGAACTAATAGATTATCAAACTAAAATACGGGAAGACCTAATGGAATGTGAACTACCAGATGGGGAAAAGTTATTTATTGACGGGTCTTCCTGGTGCCAACAAGGACAGCGGATGTCTAGGTATGCAGTGGTAGATGGGAGAACTATGGGACTGAAGGAAAAGGGAAAACTGCCTGGTCACTGGTCAGCTCAGTCTTGTGAACTATACGCCCTTAATAGAGCCTTGAGGTTACTAGAAGGAAAAGTAGGGACGATCTTTACAGATTCAAAATACGCATATGGAGTAGTACATACTTTTGGGAAAATTTAGGAAGAAAGAGGATTATTAAATTCAAGGGGGAAAGGATTAGTTCATGAAGGACTTATCTTAGAAATCTTAAAAGCATTAAGATTGCCTAGGGAAATAGCTGTAGTACATATTAGAGGACACCAGAAGGGGGGGACCCTAGAGATAAGAGGGAATAATTTAGCAGACCAGGAAGCTAGAGATGTGGCAGAAAATGGAAGCGAAAAGGTTATGTTAATTCTAACTCCAGGCAAGGAAGAATTAGAAATCCCAAAATTTAGCGAAGCAGAGGAGAAGGAACTCCGTAAAATGGGGGGGAGCGGGACCAATCTGGAAAGTGGAAACTCCCTGATGGGAGGCAGTTACTTAATAAACTCCTTGCCAGAAAAATATTAGAAGACATGCATCCAAAGACTCACTGGGGGACTCAAGCCTTATGTGATCATTTTTTGAGGAATTATGGATGTATTGAGATTTTCGGATTAGCAAAACAAGTTACTAGAAATTGTATAACATGTCAGAGGATAAATAAAAAGAGTATGAGAAAAACCACACCAGGGGGATGTGAGTTAGCCCTGCGACCATTTCAAAGTATCCAAGTAGATTTTACTGAACTTCCCCAAGTACAGAGATGGAAATATTTATTAGTAATAGTAGACCATTTAACTCATTGGGTAGAGGCTGTTCCAACTGTTAGAGCTACAGCCAACGTGGTATGCAAAACTCTCCTGGAACAAGTTATTCCTAGGTATGGAATGGTTAACAAATAGACCCAGATAGGGGGACATATTTTACATCAAAGGTTTTACAGTAAACAACACGGGCCCTGGGGATGGAATAGGATTTGCATACTCCGTGGCACCCTCAAAGTTCGGGTCGAGTAGAACAAATGAATCAAACTCTAAAAAACACCTTAACCAAACTAATGATTGAAACACAGATGTCGTGGATAAGGTGTTTACCTTTAGCCCTGCTAAGGGTCAGAACACAACCCAGATCAGACTTGAGAGTGTCCCCCTATGAAATGATGTTTGGGTTACCCTTTTTAACCACCCAACATAAAACTGCTACTTATGAGGAAGGGGAGGCAAGCCTTAAAAGATACATCACCACAATTGCCCAAACAGTGGAAAACTTGTGGACGAGAGGAATGATTCCTCAGACTGCACCCTTAGATTTTAAAATCCATAATATTCACCCAGGTGTGGTAGAAAGGGACAGGCGGACGGAAGATCACGCGATGTGACGGAAAGCAGGAGCAGCAAGGAATCTACCTCCCTTCATTCCTTTGTGATAAGAGCATGCAGACCCCTCTAACCCCAGTAGTTTTCCACTCCTTACTAACTCCAGCTATCCCACAGTCCCCCTTTTCCTGACGTAGTAAAGCCCCTCACTATTTAACCTCAT
>JACAXG010000292.1:332170-345365 GCA_018881555.1 Amblyornis subalaris
ATGCTTTCGCTTTTGGGATGCAGATGTCTTCCCGGCAGAGACGATGTTTTTCCTTTGGGCAGGAGCTGTTCCTTTTGTATGTAAAACATTCGTTCGGGCGGGCGCGGTATTTAGTTCAGTCCGGACTCATTTTCCATTCGAATGTAAATGCTGAGTGGGCAGAGACCGCACCCTGCTCAGAACGAGCCTTGCCCTTTCAAAATGTAAATATCTCCTCAGTAAAGAATGCATAGTTCTTGGAATTGTATTTGGCTGTTTTAAGAAGAAACCCTCCCAGAACCAAGTTCACAGTTTTATATCCCAATATTTATATCTGAGCGAGAATTAACCGATTTATTTATAACAGAACGTAACAGCAAAGTTTAAATAAAGATTGTAACTCAAGCCAACATAATAAAAGAAGAGGAGGGATTGTAATGGATAAGTGAATGATAATGTTGCCTTTCGCATATATGAATTTAACATTTACCAATGATAATGTGCTATGTAGAAATAGTAAAATATAGTTAAGTAGAAACAAGACTAGAGTGAATTGTAACTTTGAAATAGTTGTAATGGATACATGGTAATAAATATCTTTAAGCTAACAAGACAATTCAGGACAACAAAAAGATAAACTGCGTGCATCTGGAAGTTTGTTATCTCACCAGATCCCACAAGAATTTCAGGAAGTCTGCTATGTCATCGAAAACACACATCTCCCAGAGGAAGTGTCAGCTGCAAATTAAGAGGAGGATGACAGTCCCTTCTAATTCTGAAGTAACACAGAAGAACCGAAGATCCCCGGACAGGCGTTGCCCTGGCGGAGGGGTGGGCAGGAATCAGGGAGGGGGGAATTGAGTGAAGTGTAAATTACCTTTTAGGCTTAATGAATATGTAACAGTCTGGGAAGGTACTTAAGATCACAGTAAAATGAATGGAATCGCACCTCTGGCAAGATTTGCCAAGCGCCCAGCACTGTGTTTGCCTTTGTTTTAGTAATAAATATTCAATATTACGCTCCTAAAATTTCGGCCTACGCGTTCATCTATAACACTCCTTTTAAATGGCAAGTGCTCTCAGAGCTTCGCCAGCTGTCTGCAAAACATGGCCTGGGGTCCCCTGCTGTAGCAAAAATGCTTGCATTTTTAGCTGCAGAGGACCTGACACCCTTTGATATAAAACAAATAGCAAAATTGCTTTGCTCTGCAATTCAATATATGATGTTTGAACCTCTTTGGTGGCACCTTGCTGAGGAGAGGTTGCTGGCCAATTTTGAAGTGTCACAAGACGACCCTCGATATGGGGCAGGTGTGGTTCAACTGCTGGGATTACCTCCTGTTGATAATCCGCAGCTGCAGGCATGCCTGCATCCTCTCATCTTAGCCCAGTCTCGAGAGACAGGCATGCAGGCTTTTATGAAATTTGCACACCTGTCTACACCTACACAACAGTATGCAATGATAAAACAAGGGCCTCAAGAGCCATACATGCAATTCATTGAATACCTGCAAGATGCCATGGAAAAACAAATTTCAAATTTCCATGCAAAAAACCAATTGATACAGCAATTGGCCAAGGACAATGCAAATGATGACTGTAGGAAAGCCATAGATCTTATACCAAGAGAAAACCCTACTTTAGCTGAAATGATAAATGCCTGTGCTAAAGTAGGAACTACCTCCTATCAACTGGCTATGCTAGCCGATTCCCTTGCAGCTGCAGGCAAAATAGACCGTCCCTGCTGTGGCTGCGGGCAGCAAAGTCATATGAAAGTTAATTGTCCCCGCAAAAATCAGTCATTTGGTGCACCGAAGAGTCCAAAAGGAACGGCCATGGTAGAAAATTGTGATAGATGTGGAAGTCCGGACGATTTATGGACACCTGACCCCCGGTCAAGTTCTGATAAATTTAAGTTCTGTGAAGTTTAAATGATGCTAATTCTAAGTTCTGTTAAGTTTAAGTTCTGTAAAGTTCAAGTGATACTGGGGTTAAGTTCTGTTATTTTACTTTCTGTTAAGATTAAGTTTTATTAAGATTAATTTCTGTTCAGTGAAATTACCTTTAAGCTCTGTTATGTTTGCCTTCTGTTATGTTTAGGTAACATTAAGTTTAAGTTCTGTTGAAATATGCTCATTTAACTTGAAAGATACAGTTCTTTTGTTATAGGGATAAGATGGGACTGACTGAAGCAAGTGTGATGGAGACTTGGTAACACAGGAAAATGGGTAACAACTCTGAGTTATGGATATCAGTAATTGTAAGCTGTTTAGTGCTTTCTCTCTTGCCTTTATTTTACCTTAATTGTTATATATGCATAGATGTGTGGAAGAATATACTCTTCGTTTTTTAGAAGCAGTTACTGTTGCTGTATTGACGATTCTGCTTATGTTATTAATGTTATGACATGAATTCACTGACCTTTTACAATGAGCATTATATTTGATGTTACACATATGCATTCTTTTGTTTGCAGGTTGTTTAAGGTACCATTGACTGCTTAGCTAGAGATATATGACAAAGCCGGATACTGTACAGACTTTTACATACCATTGTGCAGTTCTCTGCAAGGACTATATGCTTTCAAGAAACTTTCCCAACTGCCAGTGATAGAGGTTTGTCTGTAGGATATGTTAGGGAAGCCCTTCCAGTTAAGGCCTTGGCTCTGGCCAAGCCCTGGCCTTCGCTGGTCGGACTTAAGCCAGCAGACCCAGATGTTTCTGCTCTAAAAATATAATCAAGTCACTTTGGCTTGTCGATCTGGCCTTTTAAAAGCTGGACACCCCCCCCTTGGAAGCCTTGTCCGGGAAGGTTCTCTAGGTCCTCACTGTGACATGGGGCATGCCAGCTATTGCAGACACTGGGTGATGCTATAGTATTTAGGCAACTGATGGTGTACCGTTCTAAATCACTATGCTTTCTCTCATGTGCTAATGATTATATGTATTACTTTGCTTACTTCTGCTCGATGTCTGGTTTACTAACCTAGGGGAGAAGGTACACATGTGTTTTATTGCCAACAGGTCTAAAATGGTTACCTGCTCGACTGGACAAACATCGATTGCCTCCAAGAAGACGAGGCCCAGTGAGACAGAAAAATTATCTAATCACCATCCAGCCCTTCATAGCCGAGAAGGACATTTGGGTAAAGTCAGCATTTCCACCTAATGGACTCCTTCCTGCCTAAACAGCACGGGCCCTGAGCTCCAGCCATATGAGCTTTGGAACAGTAGCCAGTAACTTCCAAGAACAGAAGCAGCAGCTCTCTTTCTGGGGACATTGGACACTATTTTTATTTTCCTATGCTGTGGGTTTCCTTGTCAGTGACACAGTTATTTTTGATGGGTTTTTATTGATTGTGATCTGTATTCTACGTATTTTATCTTGTGTGCAATGGGTGATCAGTAATGGTCTTGATAAGATAGTGGCTTTACAGGTGAGGACTGTTTTGGCACTCGAGTCCTCAAACCCTTCGCACAAAAAACAAAAAGGAGGAGACAATGTTGTGGTTCGGCCTGTGTTGGATAACATCCCTCGGAGCAGCGGACCTGGCTGCGACTCGCCTGACTATGCTTACCCCAAATTTAACTATGCTTTTAAATCACACACATGTAACCCGTGACAAACGGTCCTTGCATTTTTTTGCAAGAGACTGCTATGACACCCTAGATTTTTGGGGATTAGAAAAATGTGTTTTAGTTTCCCTTTTTGCCCCAGGAGTAGCAGCTGGAAAAGCGTTAGGATTGTTAAATAAGTTAGGTTGCTGGCTTGCTAAACAGACTAATGCCACTTCGCTTGCTTTATCAGGATACTTGACTGATGTTGATTCTATTAGACACTCTACAAAATCGAGCGGCCATTGAGTTTTTGCTGTTAGCACATGGACATGGTTGTGAAGACTTTGATGGCATGTGCTGCATGAATCTTTCTGACCACTCTAAATCAGTGTTTGCTAATATCAAAGAATTACAATTAGGTATTTCAAAATTAAGAGAAGAGAATGAGTCCGATTGGTTTAATGCTTTGTTTCAGTTATTGGGCTGTTCTTATCTCAACCTGCAAGTTTTGAGACTTTTGGAATGATTGCCACTGAGTTTGTGCTTTGTTGGGCTGCTTGGAAGGGAAGGAGGAGGAGGATCCAAACATGAATGCAGGGTATTTTGTATTGTTTGCAGCTGGGGACCAGCCGGAGGGTGCTCCTCCAGATCCCAAGAATGGTGGCTGCTTAAAGAGGGCCTCCATGGTTGAGGGGAATTGCTGGAGGGGCCCCAGAATAGCACATGTTGATTCATCCAGAATAATGGGTGGCTTTGACACCATCACACTATCCACTCTAGGAAGTGGCTTGCGTTGCCTGGTTTTAATTGCTGCAAAAGCCCTGGTGAAAAGACATACATCCTTCTGATTTCTCAGAGCCTCCAGCTCCTGAATATCATGGCTGGCTCAATCCTTCTCCCTTGTCTGATCGTTTATCTCTATCTGAATCCAATGGGGTTGTTGCTTCTCGTGGTCACTGGGAGCTTTCAGGACCTCTCCCTTTTTGTTCTTTAGCTGCAGTTGCATCTTTTTGAATAGGCTTTTTTTGGTAATTGGCAACTTGCTAAATGGGTCAAAGACCTCATGAAAACAGGATGTTTAGTTGTAATTGTTATCCTTCTTATTTTACTCCTTGTGCCATGTTTGTTATCCTTTCTGCAAAGGGCCCTGCAGAGGACTTAGCACGGTATGGAAGACAATGGTGCTAAGGCAAACTGAAGCATTCAAAACATAGCGCTTGGCTTCTCGAGCCAGCTTAAAGACATAGAGTTAATATTTTTTCATTAAGCAGGCGATTGGGATATATAGCATCATAAAGTCACCCCAAGACACCTTTGAATCAAGCCAAGAGCAGGAAAGGTAGACAACAGCGAATACACATCCCAAATAATTCTCATTGCCTCTGATGTTATCTTTCCATAAGCTGAAATCACAGAGTATATCAATACAGCAATCCTTGTTTGTGTCCCTGACGCAAAAAAAATATATCTCGGGCAAATTGTCCCATATATATGAATAAGTATACATGCCTAGGTGCCAGAGCCCCATTATTAAAGTGGGCAGCATGGTGACGAGTGAGTTCTGTACCCAATACAATATGTTGCAGATAAAATAGTTATTTTTTCACTTTGTGTATTGTGCTTCTTAAGTTGGGTGCCAAATTTGTGTTGGTTTAAGACAATTTAAAGAGGTAGGCACTCTAAAATTAGTAATCTCCCCTTAATTCCAGTGAATCCCTTTCCACCAATAAGGAATATATAAGTAGTTGTAAGTGAAAAAATAACAGTTTACCATCAAATGCAACAGTCAAAAAATAATAGTAAATAACTGCTAGATATAAAATTGCCAAGTCTCACAAACCCCATGGGAACAAAGAGAGACCTGAAATGCCAGAAATACCCTTTCCAAGATGGTGCCCACCAGAGGCAGCCATGTGGCTTGAAAGACAAAGGGAAGAGGCCATTACACCCTTCCCTTCCAAGATGGTGCCCTCCAGGTGACCGCATGGTCCCAGGAACAAAGGGACAAGATAATGGCAAACCCTACCAGGAAGGCAGGAGCCTACAGAGCAGTTCTAGTGGCAGATGAAAACTTGCTGGCTCATGTGGGGTCCGCACTGCCGCCACCGCCGCTTCCTTGTGCTGTTCGCTGGGCTCTGATGGTGCTGCTGCTGTGCTCCGTGCTGCGGTTGTGTGGGGGGAAGGACCAGTCTGTAGGCGCCGGCATGGGATGACCCAACGCCAGGAACTCACTCGATTTTTTTTCTTGCCGCCAGTAGTTTACAAAGTTCACTTCAAAACAGTTTCTAATTGCGAAATGCAGTCTTTACAGGTGTCTACAGTTGCAAATTCAAAATAACCACCTTCAAAGTAGAGCTCCTGCCTTCAGCAAAAGCGGCCATGAAAGAGAGAGTGCCTCTGCCTCCATAGTCTTCTCTCCTGGAGCAGGGGCTGATGGCGATCTGGACCAGGGCTGGCCCAAGGCAGTTCAAAACTGCTAACTGCAGTCTCTCCGAGACAAGGGAAAAAAACCGAAAAGAGAGCCCAAAAAGGAAAATCCTCTGCCTGCACTGTCTCAGCTCTATAGCAAGAAAACCAAGTGGCCAGAGAGCGCTTTGCCTAAGCAAAGACCAAGTGCCCAGCAAGGCAAAAATCATGCTGCAAAAGCACACGAGCTGCCTGCTGGAGTGGACTTTTAAAAGCGCCTGCTGTACCACCCCAGTTTCCCACCTGCAGGGTCTTAAAGAGACAGTAACAATTTTGGGCACAGATAGATATGGAATACAATAACCTTTTGGGTTACCCATGACAGTGTGTCAGCAGAAACCAGCTTGGGACAATGCTATATTTGACACCTAATGGAGGAGGAGGACCAGGGCAGGAGGGGCTGCAGGGTCAGTTGGTGGTGCTTTTCTGGATGGTTCTGCACAGAGGAACCTGCCAGAAAATTGCAGGGGGAGGGGGGGACTTGTTCTCCTAGAGTGCTCCAAGAGGAGCACTTCTCCAAAGGGCTGTAAGGACTTTTTTACCTCTTTCTTGGCCTGGAACAACCTAAATTTGTTAACACAAGCACAATACAGTGCAAACTGCATTGCTTTTGGGAAAGACTTGAGTGAGCCTGGGATGTCCAATGAGGAAGGAAATTTTCTGAGAGGAGTTTATTTATGGGCAAATTTGTAAGTGGCGTGACTATTTGTGGACTGATCTGTTGGCTTTTCCTCTCTTTCTTCTCCCTCCAATTTAGGAGTCTACAGCAGGTCTCCTTTAATCATAGAATTATTAAGGTTGGAAAAGACCTCCAAGATCATAGAGTCCAACCTTTGACTGATCACCACCTTGTCAACTAGACCATAGCACTAAGTGCCATGTCCAGTTGTTTCTTGAACACCTCCAGGGATGGTGACTCCACCACCTCCTTGGGCAGTCCATTCCAATGCTTTTAATAAACAAATAAAATGAGATGGAAAAAAGTATTTAAAATGTAACTCAAAATTGGAGGAAGCAGAAAGGAGGGGAGAGACTTACGCTTCTACAACATCACAGAAAGAAAACATCTGTTTCCAGTTGATTCACTTTCATAAAGATGCACTAATCCTTGATCAAATCCATCCAGGGAATCTTGCCTGAGCTGTGGGGTTGATATCAACATTATATAGCTGGCTCGTGGGCAGCCATTCACTGGTCAGGGAGCTAAGAGAGTTGAGGTTTGAATGTGTGTGACCTTTTTATTTTATTTGAAGGAGCTAGGCTGCATTTCCAAACCACAAATTGCATTTCCCCACTGTCAACAATTGCAATTGTTCTCATGGATGCCTCATTGCTCTTGGTTTGAACCTCAGCCATGGTTGTTACGAATGGATTTTACGAAGGTAATAAGGGTTTAAACCAGGCTTTTGTCTCTGCTCAAATTTATAGTAGTTCCTGCTAAGCTGGCCAGCACCTTCGTTATAGATTCTTAATGATGGCCGATCTCATCTATTAAAAATGAATTATTTATTCAATAGACACAAAAACAACAGACATAAGATTCTAACAAACTACACACTACACAGGACAAAGGAGATATTAATAAACACTGTGCCACCGTCAGTAATAGGCTCAAATATGCCAATTGCTAACTACACAGGGTAACAAGAGATTTCACTAGTGAGTTATAATATGAATATACAGTGCACGATATAGATCAATACAACGGCTAGCCAAGGAATAGTATAGTTTAGAAGCTCATATGACTTACCAAACCTGAATGGTATGGTGTGCTGAGGCTTCTTTCACTCAACTTCCAGAAGAGAAGAATTACTCAAAGCCAGCATCCCAGCTTGAGGGGTCTTTTTCCTCTCACACCTTTGGGGTGCATAGAGGATTTTTTCCAACTTGTGTGAGGCAGAGTGAATCTTTTATACGTTGTAAAGTTTGGTGTCTACGAGCCATAAAAATACCAGCATAATCTCTCTTTACAGCAGTTGTTCACTGTCATATCAGCCTGGCGTCCATGCGTCTGCGCGTCTGCGAGGCCATGGGAAAGGGAGAGATTTTTCTGGTTTATGCAAAAGAGCAGATAACCTTCTTGACCTGGGGACTGCCTCGCCACAATCCACCCCGTGGCTCGTAGACATGTTACTTTRTGAAGTGGTAGTGCGAGTACCTCTTGCCTCCATAGTATAAAAGCATCCACTGTGTATATGCACACGATTGTTGAGTGTTTTGGTAAACATTGATCCTCTAAGCTTCACTATTCCTTGTAAAGGTGTTACATGTGTTATTGACTTTGATAAGAAGTATTTGTTGTTGTCTTACTTTATGTATTTTATGTACTATGTGATGTACAATATATGTAAAATGATTATTGATAAACAAAGAAATTACAATGACCAGATAAAACAGTACGTTTAGAGTGTTCATAATAATTCAATGATTAGTCCATATAGATTAGGGTGTGCTCCACCCCTTGAGTTTTGAAATCATGGAAGGATGAGGTAAAAGTTTGTGGAGGTAGTTTCTTGGTTGTAGTAGTTGAAGGAATTTAGTAGGTAGCAAGTGACTTCTTCCTTTGCATTCATTCTTCTTAGTCCAGTGTCTTTTTCTGGTGAAGTTTAATATTCTATATGCTTTTGGTTAATATATTAAGGGTTAAACAATTTCACAATAATATCTTGAATAAACATTTAAATATCATGGAATAATCTAGTTGTCTCAGGGAAATTAAAGATGTAATGAAACTCAACTTTTTTTTTATTTAGTGTAATTTTATGCCTTGCTCTGAGGAGGTAGGCAGGTGTATATGAAATTGACTCCATGATCGTATGAGAATTTAAAAATCCTTTTACTCACTGAGACAACCAGGGTGAAGACACAAGTATTCTAAAGCAATACTTGGAGGAAATTACAAATTTATATAAATATAAACATTAATTAAAACAATTAAAAGGTATTAGATCACATAGTATTTAACAATACTAATTAAGATTTTTAATACTATGTAAGTAAATTTCAGATTTTTCTGAGTTTTTAGAAAAGATGGTAATTGTTAGATTTACACATTTTGTTAAATCAAATTTTTCAAATTTGAAATAGAGTTGATATACTAGGTATTGATGTTATTCCCATCAATTCTCTCATGGTCATATTTAGATTAGGAATCAATTAGGGCATTTACTTAAATATATTTTTTTCTTGATTTTTATATTTCATGCAAGATTTCAGTATTTTCCTTTAGATCAGTCCGTATTTTCAGGGACTGATTTCAGTATACACAGTGACTGGTGTTGAAAACTGTGCACACACCACCTTTGGATGTTAAAAGCAAATCCAAAGCCATGTAATTTTGTTTAATTACTTTTGAAAGGATGGTAAGTTGCAAAGCACTGATTGTATTATCAGGCTTTGATTTGTTTTTTCCTTCCAGAAGTAGTATCACTTCAGCTGGAGGAAGGCTTTTAAAAATATGTTTGGGGTGGAATTCCCACTATTTGAATACTTTCATGAAATGAATGGACAACTGAGAACAAATCTAGTAATTGTTGCAATTTGTTACCAGTGTCACAGTTTGCATTAGTTTTACATGTGAACTCCCTTTTCCAAGGGTTAGGTAATATTTGCTGTATGTCTGTTTAGGAAAAACAACATTGTTAGTTTTTGTTGGGATGGCTGATTAGCCAGGTTGCATAGTTGCAAACATTGATTTGTAAACACAAAAATGTAGACAATACCATAATTAACATTTCTAGTTATAGTAGATTCATTAGTTATTGTGCAGTCCAGTATTGTTTTTCTGGGTTCAGAGTTGGTTTTCGCTTACAGGAGTTCAGGGGTTTCCATCTGCAGTTTTCACAGCCATGCAGGTAATGAATAGTCTCTTCACTGTTGCTTGAGTGGCTTCTTGTTCCACATCTGGATACATGCCTAACTTTTGTCTAGTGAGGGTATACTTAAACGTTCAAGGTTATTAGAGAAATCAAAACAACAGAACTTAAGTAATAATAGATATGTTTCCCCCCGAGTGCTGTGGCAGCGGTTCCATCTCTGGCCTCTAGTTGCAAACTCAGCGCTACATTCACTGCTGTCAGAAGGGGTAGTGCAGGAGCGGTTTGCGAGGCTTCATTGAGAAACTTGCTTTGTTTCAAAGTCAAACTTTCACAGAGGTGAGAGTGTGACTTTATAGAGTTCAGGACAGGGAGACTGGAAAAATCAGTTATTGAGTTTTGTAATAGTAGGTTTTGCATTAGCATGCTTGTTTTTAGTGGTAATTATTTGTAATTTTTAAATGGTTTAGAGGTTTAATATAACTTATTTGTTAAGTTAACCAGAGAGTTTTGTTATTTTTTGATATGTAGGATGGTGTTAGGTTTGGATGGTTTTATTTAAGTTTCAGTTGGTACTGGGAATACTGTATAAAGGTACTTTAGACACCTTCTTAGTCAATGGTTAGTCTTTGCTTTGTGCTGCAAAAATAAGGTTTTTAGTATGGTAACGCAATTATTTGCCACATTGATGGATTAATTTTTATGTTTCTGATTTTTGTCAGTTAATCCACTTTGTTGTTACAATAGGTTTGTAATGTTTGGATTTTTTGTATGAGTTTTAACTCAACTTATATGGATTAGAATAAGTTTGCAAAGACAACCATTTAAGCTTTTTCTTGCTAAAACTCCTCTTTTTCATTCACTTGCCAATCCAACACTTCCACTTACACTATTACCATGTGGCACCAGCCCTGATAACCATACAAATCAATCATACACTGGTTTTTTGTCTTTCTTTTTTACTACTAGTATTACAGCTTTCAATTTTCTTACTGATACACTTCCCAGTTTTTCTTTTGTCATTTGTACTCTTGTTTCAATATTTAGAGTTATTGTCCTGTATTTCCATAAATGCAGGAGTATTCATTAACCAATTCTGCTGTAGAGTGAGATATCATCAGTATTGGCTTTGTCTTTGGTATTTAAATCTCACCTTTGCAAGCAGGCAGAGCTTGGGGGTTGAAGACAGAGAAAACTGGTCTAATTTCTCCCTCGGGTAGGAGGAGTTTCTATTGTCTATCTCTTTCTTTAGCAGTGTCACTTTGCATCTCTGAAGCTGCCCTCCTGGCTGCCACACACACACACACACACACACACACACAGAGGTATTTCGTATATATATACAGATATATTTCAAAAGGAAAGTTAGAGTATTTGAGCAAACTCTGTGGTTATTACAAAAAGTACAGGATTTTTTTTTTTATTTGTAGTGGAGAGTAGATACAATATCTACTTTTGTAATTATAGTTTGATTTGTTGGTTATTAGTTTCAGGAGTTTCACCTTTTGGAGGGAATTTGGTATTTAGCTGAAGGCAGCCACTTATATAAATTGTTATTTATGTGTAAATATTGGCTTCTGTTTGTCTTTTTATTAGTCAAACAGAAGAGTTGTAAGTAGAATGCATTTTAAATATAATGCTTTTGTTTTGAAATTTTAATTATATTAAAACAGATTTTAGCAGCGTAACAGGTAACATTTTTTTATTAGAGTTAACTTGACCAATTTAAATTTTATTTCTTCGAAAATTTAGCTTTTGACTTTTGAAGGAGTACTAGAGGCAATCAAGTTGTCGAAATGCAGGAATGTGGGGAAGCTGGCTTACGGGTTATCTAGTCTTTAGATGTGGGGTTTTTTTCTCTGCTGTAAAGAAGTGTTAGGGGTTTTTTTCTGTGAGACGTTTGAATTGCTGTTTTCCCCCCCACTGCTCAGAAAGCAGTTCTCGAGAGTTAAGGTAGTTGTTACCCATTTCTCTATTAAACAATTTTTTAGCACAGTTGGGGTTTCTCTGAGCAATGGTTTTAATAACTTAAGATCCACCTCTGCAGAGGTTGGAATACTTGCATTTGCATGTTTGTGTTGTGCTTGCAAACAGCTGGTTTTTGCAGCAGCAGCAGAGGTATTTTTAGCTGACTACATAGGGGTAATACGTTCCCCTTTTTCCACAATATTTGTTCCTCCCACCCAGTGTGTAATTATTAAGTCAGGAGGATCTGGTTTATGAGGTAATAGGACACTCACATTCCAGAATTCAAAGCTTTCTATATTATCCAATAATATTCTATTTTCCCCTGTGAAACAAATTCTCCACAAATATTTAATTTCTGTTTCTTTTACCTTTTGTCCATATTTTTCCTGGAGATTTGTTGATGGTAGGGAATTACAGGGAAATGTTGTGACCATATTTCTCTTCTGATCACTTTGGGGTTCATCGGAGAGTTCTGTTTTAATTATGGATTTCAATTTAAGTTTTGGAATCTCTTCCTCTTAAAGAGGTAGGGTTTCTGTGCTTTCTTCAGAATCCAATTCAACATTTGTATCACCAATTTCATCAGAGTTTTTCTGAATATCATGATTCTCATCCCCGTGTGATGTTGTTAATTGTGGGATTTCTTTAACATCTGCAGAGTTGGGGTTTTTTAATGATGTTAATTGCAATTTTTCTTCTAAGGTTTTTGTTTTTCCTTTGGATTCTTTTAGTTCTTGTTTTAATTTGTCATGTTCTCTTATCATTTGTTCCCTCCATTGGCAAGCAGATTTTAAGCATAATGCAAGTGCATGAGAAATTATATTTTCTCCATTTTTATTTGTCAGCGATTCTTGCTGTTCATTTATGATTTCTTGGATTTTGTCCCACTCAAACCAGCGGTGTACTGGAAGAGGATTAACACTGTGCAACCGTAAATAGTTTGATAAGTCTTTAGTCTGATTTATTGAATCATTTGCCATCACCCCGCTCACTGCGCCAAAATGTTACGAATGGATGATGTGGGTTTAAATCCTTCTCTGCCTTTTGCCCAAGCCTCTGGCAGCAGGCAGTCACGTTATTGAGGATGGCCAGCACCCCAAGGCCCACTCTCATTCATAAGTTCTTTAATAATGGCTGATTCGGTCTATTATAGAATGAATTATTTATTAATAGACACAAAAACAACAGACATAAGACTTAAAACAGACTATTACTACACAGGGATAAAACAAAATGGATATTAATAAACACTGTGCCACCATCAGTAATAGGTTTGAATATACCAATTGCT
The DNA here is from genome assembly GCA_018881555.1 of Amblyornis subalaris. Lineage (NCBI taxonomy): Eukaryota > Metazoa > Chordata > Aves > Passeriformes > Ptilonorhynchidae > Amblyornis > Amblyornis subalaris. Next base: position 345,247 of record JACAXG010000292.1, read on the forward strand.
AACTACACAGGGTAACAAGAGATGAATAAACACTGTGCCACCGTCAGTAATAGGCTCAAATATGCCAATTGCTAACTACACAGGGTAACAAGAGATTTCACTAGTGAGTTATAATATGA
>JACAXG010000292.1:345625-371380 GCA_018881555.1 Amblyornis subalaris
ATCTTTTATACGTTGTAAAGTTTGGTGTCTACGAGCCATAAAAATACCAGCATAATCTCTCTTTACAGCAGTTGTTCACTGTCATATCAGCCTGGTGTCTATGCATCTGCGAGGCCATGGGAAAGGGAGAGATTTTTCTGGTTTATGCAAAAGAGCAGATAACCTTGACCTGCGGACTGCCTCGCCACAACGGTGTTATTGCCTGTGCCCACCTTTCAATTGCTGTTGATCCACCATCCATCCCCTTGATTCCCTGGCAGAGCAGCCTGGAGTTAGGCAGGCATGCTGGACCTCATTTGCTGCAAGCATTTTTATTTTTGTTGGCTTGGGAAAAGCTGGTTTCAGTTTCTTTTAAAATATTTTGTGCTAAAGAGAGGAAAGGAAGTTGAGCTGCAGAGCCTGGGGATTCTGTTCACTGCTAAGCTTAACTTCTTTAGGTCAGCTGCCAACAGTTACCAACACTGTCTTCCAGCATCTGGTGTTGGCAGGTGATTTGGTAAAGCCCTTCATCATGTGCATCCCTATAAGCCCAAGACTTGTCCTGATTTTGCTGAGACTATTCAAACTGTTTACATACTTCAGCTGTAAATGGAGGTGGCAAATGGAAAGAAAATGAAATATAGAAGTGTTTTCCTTTTTATATGTTGCCCACAGGAGTGAATTACTTTGTTGATGCTGACAGGTCCTGCAGCCACAATATAGTTTCTAATGTATATAGATTAAAAACCCCACTTATTTAATTTCTAAGGAATGAACAAATGGGTTTCTAGATATCTGAAGTTTAAAGTTTGTTCCCTCATATTTACAAGGGACCACACTCAGACTGGAATTACTCTAAGCAGCATCTGGAAAGTGAAATTGAGTAGCATATTACAAGCTGAGGTCTAGCAATGCTTTTCAAGTTAACTTGAGCAGAGAGCACCAGTTTTTGTGGTCAGCAAACCAGCATCTCATCACCTTTTCTTGCATCTAGCACATATCCACAGGTGATTCAAATGGAGATTACCTCAAAAAAAATTCAGACTTGCATCCTGGGCACAAACTAAAATGCCTAAACTGCTTTTCTGACTTGTCTAGGATGTTCTCCGTGCAAATCCATATTTAACCCCTGAACATGGTGTTAGATCTTAATAGTTGGGAAGACCTTCATAGAGAAGTGCGGTTCTAAGGTCAGCCATCATTTCCCAAACACTGCAGATGGTGTACTGGTGGTTGGACATAATTTGAACAGCCCTAAATTACCCTCTCTCTCAGAAACATTCCTATTGCCTAGAGTGTCAAGCTGCTTTGACACCTTAGAGGCCTTATGAGGAAAAAATGTGTCAGGACAAGGGTAAATGGACAAGCAACACAGGCTAGTCCAGTTATCCTCTGGAGAGCACCATACACATGCTCTTACTCTTGCCAGTCCAGGAACAGGTTATCGCACATCTCCCTTAAGACTGGATCTGTATAGGTAGCATTGCCACAGAGTGGGTGACATGCCAAAAATGCACACTGTTGCTTAATTTTGTGATGATGGGTTCATCTGCCCTCATCTACAGTAACTTTCAGGCTATGACAAATAGAAGCTGCTGCACTGCTAATATTACAGTGTTTGCCTTCTTTTCTGTAAAAAAATTACCCTGTAATGTATTGCTCTGGAAACTCCTCTGACACACACATTTCCTTTCCTATGAATAATATGGATTCCATATCCCAGATTGTGAGTTTTTTCTGCTGGTGATCTGGGGAAGCACCCCTTCGCTTTCTCATTCTGGTAAGAGTTTGTGAGCAGAGAAGGAAGGGGAGAAAGGTCTTGTGAAAGAATCAAATCTGATCTGGAAGTGACTGAGACCTGTTAAGCACAAAGCCATTTTTAGACCTCTGCTTTATAAATATACTTCTTGCCACCAGCACCTGCTCTACCAATAAAGTATCATCTGCAAGATGTCACTCACTGACATGGAGTGTCACATACAGAAGCAGGCCAACCATTTGCTGAGTGTGTTCTCTACAGGGATGTTGGGGAAAAAGGGTTAAAAACGAAAGATTTGGTGAGGAGGGAGTGGTTTTCCTTAAGTGACCTTGCAGCTGGGAATGCTAAGGATACCAGAGTGGGAAAACTCCATTTATTATGCCTTCTCCTGTTTATCCTCTGCGTGTTTTGAGAAGTAGAATTGTTGTGTAGATAACACACTCTCACAGACATGCTTGAGCATCCTGCTGGGAGAGACATCAAGAGCTCAGAGATCATAAAAAGTACACGGCATGTTGGTAAACTATGCATATGCAAGTCTTTTGATAAATTGGTGAAAACCAACAGGCCTGCTGTCCATGCTGCTAGGACGAACTAAGCGTAAAGGAACCTGTGTTCCCATGTGCCTCTGCTGCCCAGTGTTGTTAGCGAGGTAATGAAATAAATTTACTCTTTGCATTTCAGCTGTGATTTGGTGGTCGCCCTGGTTACCTGTATATATCAAGTCACACAAGGGAGAAATATAGCTACAGATTACATGACCTGGATAACATTTGACAGGATTATGCCTCTATATATATTTGCTCAGCACCTTAATTTGTTGAAGGTCCCCCAGTCTGGAGTCACAGGGCATTACTGTAACCCAAGTATCATTTATGTTGGCAACTCAGAGATAGATCATGGGTGAGGAAAGATAAAAAGAAGCATTGCTAGAGATTGAATTTGGGTGTTATGTCCTTCATAGCATCAAACATCTTAATATTAATGACACTGCACTGACCATAACAGCAGAGATTCTGTCCAAGAAGCTTTATTTTCCATATAGATCTTGATTTTCAGAGCTCATGCATGTTTTTATACATTTTTGTGGCTCAAACTTGCTCTTTTCTGCATGACAGCTGCACTTCAGTGAGGGATGAAAGGATTTTCCTCCAGGAGAGGAGAGGGGGCAGAATTACAGTGCCCTTACCTAGCAAGGCACATAACTGCAATGAAGGGACAAGTGCTTACCTCTTTAACCCATTCACCTCTTTGCATTCCCATGTGGAGTCAGAACTGGACTTGGACCTCATCTTTTGGGATTGCCTAGGGGAGGCTTGATATTTAAGCCAGATTTTGACCATTGCCTGCCCCAGCTCAACTGAAATATGTCAGGACAGGTGGTTGTGAGAGACTGAAATATTAAGGGTTAATGACTCAAACAATTGGCCATTTGCAAAAGCAGCAGGTGCTTTGCTGAGGCCAGATTTGCACCCCCCAAGTGAAGGAGAGGAGGAGAGTTTTTGGGTATGTGGTGGTGAAACCTCTAATCTGCATAAGTACAGCCCAGGTGCAGAGGGAGTACACACCCACTGCTTTCCACCTGAACCTGTAAGTATATTAACCCATTGAACTTTATGTTTCGCGGGCTTTCCCCACTCCTGATGGATCAAGACTGCAACCATCACTTTGACCAACGGACATCGAAATTGCAATAATCAAGTCTTGTCTCTGGATCCACAGGTGGTGATATTTTTCCACTATCTATTCTTATCCTTTCTTTTCCTTATATATTTTCTTAAGTGATATCTTTATACTTTTATCTTGTTATATTACTATAGACAATAACCAAAATGACTACGTACCTCCTTTCTATAGCAACCAAATTGTTCTAAAATAAAGCTGCCATGTATATGTATATAAACACCAGTCATCTGGTGTCGTTTTGATGGAAATGATATAGCTTTTAAAATTTTTTAAAGTAACTTTAGTCACGGGTGTGCTGGTTTGAATGTGAACCAGCAGGAGGAATGAACCTCAAACAAACCTTGAGAGAGGTTTTAGTTCAGTTACAATTTTAATAGAGAGGTTACAATAAATGCAGTAATACAGAAACAAAACTGGCTTAAAACCACGAGGTAAGAGTACAAACTGATACGCCGTTGGCCAGGGTGGTAGCTGTAGTCTGGTTAAGCAGTGATAGCAGTGCTGTTGAAAGCAGTGGTCCTGTAGAAAAGTCTGGAACTGTGGGAAGTTCGCCTTCTCTGCTGGGTACCCAGTGGTGCCTCTCTCTCAGTCCCCGGGCCTTTTTATGTGGTGGTTCTTAGGTGGTACCACCCCCAGGGCGGAAAGTTTCAAAATGGAGGGTGACGTAATCCTGAGTCATAGGACATTTCTGGAGCTCTATTCTGTTGGTGCCTATTCGTTCACTGATGGGCCATTAGCAGAGATGACCCTCTCAGGATGGGTGGTGCTGCTGTTTCCCAGGAGAGTTATCACGGTTGAGGTAAGAAACAATACCCCACCTCACATGGTCTGCATCTCCTCAGCTTGTAGCCTGAGGGACCAGGTGTGTACCCAGCTACTGTGAACGACCTATCATTAACCAGCTTATCAAGGAATTATGTGGATGGTGATAGAATACATACCTTGGTTAACCCAGGACAATGGGTTTGTTTGCCTTTGCCAAGGTGGGGGGGCAGGAATTGAGATTTCTCTTCAAAAGACTGTTCACTGAGGGTTTGAGTTTCCCTGGGTGAGGCCTGATGGGCTTCAAACAACAAAAAGAAGATTCCTAGACTGAGAGTTTAACATCTACTGTTGCAGATAGGTAAAACTTTGCTAAATGAAGGCCTTGCTACTCTTGTAAAATCATGGCTCACTTCTGTTACTTCAGATAAGGACAGAAGGCCTCTGGGAACAAGCTCAGCTAACTTAGAAATAGAAAAAACAAGTTACATAACTTTCGCGTGATCACCTCCTGGCTTATGGTGACTGGTTGAATTATTATTTGTTGTGTTACAATGGTATGTATTTTGATAATGACCTAACTGCTTAAAAAGGCCTGTATTTTGTAATAAAGAGCTCTCCTTTGCACCTGCCTGGGAACTCTGTGTCACCCTATCATTACATCTGACGCCCGAACACGGACATTGGAACATCCGATCGCCATGAAGGCTTGGACTGCGGCCAGGGATGAAGCCCCATGGACCCAGAAAAATGGGACATCAGATTCCAATGTAGAAATGCACTGCAACGCAGCCAAGCAGTCCTTATGACCCTGGAACCCTACACTGCAAGCAGAAAGCAGAGCCCAGGCCATGCTACAACAACAGAGGACTTTTATCTGCCAACTACAATCTGACGGAGAGCAAAATGTCAGCACAGCCTATAAGGTCAGGTCACTAGTATTCACTGAACAAAGAACCACAGGACTGTTCGTATCCCAGACCCCGGGGGGTGTCCTGATAGTGTCGGTCCACCTTAAGGATATTGCAAAACATCCTCCACATTGGGGAGACTTTTATTATGAGTTAGAGAACCCTGTAACTGTCTCCTACATGAGAGACACTTTGATATTAAAACCCCCACGCATACCTGCGCCAGGGACTGCTAGAACTCATAACAAACCTGAGCAGGGTTCCAAGAACTGGATCCAGGGAAAGGATCGATCCTCAATTTGGACTAATGAACTCACAACACGCGTGACATTATGGGCACTGGCGATGCCCCTGCCACCTGATTCACAGATAATAACTCTATAACCCGAAAGTTATAAAGTAGGTATGTTTATTCAGCACGCTGGGCACATAGAGGATAGCTCCTCTAAGGCATGTGGGCCGTCTGTGACAAAGCTCTCTACATTTATTTCTTAAAGCATTACATATGTATTAAGTTTCTCTGATATGCCTATACATATTCATAACCTATTCCCGCTTCATATGATAATGAGTTCTAAAGTCATTTCCATACGCTTGCGCCTGTGCAGTGCCTCCTGGTGGTCGTGGGCAGGGGTCCCAAGATGAAGTAGACAAGTCTTCCTCAGAGTTGAACTTTTCACCTTGCTCTCTTGCGCACACTCTCTGGTCCCTTGGTCTTAGTCCAATCTTTAAAGCTGGTTCCAACCAGTTTAGGGGTCCAGAGAGCAGGGACCAAGTCACGGTTTCTTCACTCTATCAATAGCCTAGCATCCTCCTTTGTTCTGCCTTAGCAATCGCAATTAGGTTAAGCGAGTGATATATTGTTTAACGAGCAGCTCTTGCAGGTGGATATATTGTTTAATCAAACGGTTTTTGTAGGTGGGCCCTTAACCCCTTAATTCTCCTATATCACCGCCCACAGCTCCTTTCGGCGGCCCCAGCAGTTTTGGTGCCCCCAGCCCCCCCCGCCTCCCCTAGCTCCTTTTGGCGACCCCAGCAGTTTTGGCGCCCCCGGTCCCCTTCGGTGCACCCCCTGGGCAACGGCCACCCTCGGAGCAAGGCTCTGCCCCCTCGGAGCAAGGTGCTGCTTCTCAGTGGTGGCCCCCCTGCCTTCGGCCTCTCTAAGCCCCCCTGCCCGGGCCAGCCCTGCCAACCCCCGTTTGCCCAGACGCAGCTGGCCATGGATAGCCATCCTGACTCAGGACTCACGAGGAATGCTGATGGTACCACACCTTGCTATCAGGAATGCCAAGAGTCAATATTAAAATGCGGAGATATTCTGCTTGGCTTTACAACAAATGCAACCTCCTGTGTTTGTCATTCAGTTAACAGGTGATGGTGTGTGCATGATTCGTAGGACTTTTGGTGTGAGATATGTGCTGCCCTTTCAAAAATTCGGATTTGGAGGTCTGATTAGGCTGACTTAATACTGATTCTTTGCTCACTTATAATGGTGTTGACTGTAACCATGAAAATTAGCAGCTTTTATATTAGAATTTCGTTTTTGTTTTTCACTTTTACTATTTCGAGAGTTCTTTGCTTAGAGTTTGGAATGAATCGCAGGAGGCGCTGAGATATTCTTCTTATCAGGTTGTTTATTAAGTTCTTATCTATTACATAGCAGCACAGAGTGTTCTCTAAGTTAGGAAGGTAGAAAAATGGCCTCGAACCGTGAGTTCCAAGGTTATTTAAAGCTGAATTTACCCAATTATAGACTGCCAACTAATATGTTTTTACTTATAATCCAGTCACTGTCCATTTAGCATCTGCAATGCAGGCTTTTTTGCACCAATGGTTAAACTACCTAGGTTTGTGAAGAAGAAGGAAGAAAGAAGTATAAACCCACACCCAAAATCCTCCATCTTGTTACAAATACATTACTAATAACTCATAAACTGAATCTTCTACATTTCTACATATTTCACCCAGTGACATAACAAATTGCTTTTTAATTACAACAATGAAAGACTGAAATTTAGGGTTCCAACACTTTTATACCTGGGAAAATTTTTGAGAACCCTCAGAAGAATCATTCCTTTCTGGGTAGATAACATTTCAGTTTGCAAGTGGGAAGATTCATATTTGTAAGATATTGTGGCCCCTTGGAAAATTTAATAGATCCCTCCTTAGAAATGTTTAGCGTAGATACTAACGGAACAAAATGTGAAACACAGCAATTAACTCTAAAGCCTGAATGTCAAACCATTGCATGATTTAGGGGAGTTACTGGAAACACTTATCTAAGTGAGGCCCATGGCAGGCTTAGCTGCCCATTAATTACAGCATTTCTTCGCTCCTTTGCCCATTCATGTTATCCGCAAAAATTGTTCAAAGTTTATATATAATTAGCTCATGACTTTGCACTGTGGAAGGCAGGCAGGACTGTGCTAGCTTTGCCTGTAATTTTATTGTGATTCTTTTGCCACAAAGACACGTGACAGCATTTTAGGTAGATAGAGCTATTCAGTGATTCAAGTGTAGATTCTATTCTTCCTTGCCACTTATGAATTGAAATTGAGCTTGATATCAGAATGGTTTAAGTACATTGATAGGTCACAGGTAGAACAAACATTGCCACGCTTCTTAAAATCATCTGAAACCATGACTTTGTAGCTGTTTTGCGTATACGTGTCAGTCTTATACACCTACTCGCCTAAAAGAGTTACATATGCAAAACTTATGGCAGTATTATATAACTAGGCCCTTGATGCTTTATCCTTAGAATATTTATATCCCATTAGCTTTAATAGTCTAAGGTCAAATCTATTGTACTGAAAATCCCAGGAAAGCAGTCCTACCTGATCTAGTTTTAAATGCAATTTGCCAAGGCATGCAATGTTGTCATTTTTGGAGTACAGTTGCAATTTGGAAAATCATGCAAAATTGTGCTTATACTATAAAAGTCCTGACTGTGAACAGATATTTTCAATAATGTTTGCAGTTATCATGAGCTATTTTCACAACTAAATTACGTAAAATCATAACGCATTTGCCACACCTTTATAATCTCTCCAGTAAATCCCTGTTGCTGCTATTTTGTTTACTAATCAGTTTGTTTGCATATTGTTCATTGATGTTTAACTGTTGTATGACAAATTTTCAGTAGCTTTCTTGTAACGATGGAGTCAAGATGAGTTAAATTCTGTTGTGTCTGAAACTTTTAAAGGAACACTCAATTCTGACTTTAGTTTTGATAAATTATGTTAATTTTGAATTCTGTTAAGTTCTGCAAAGTCTAAATGATGTTAATTTTACTTGCTATTCAGTTCAAGTGTTGCTAAATTTAAGTGACGTTAAATTTGAGTGATGTTAAGTTTAAGTTCTGTTGAAATATGCTAATTTAATTTGAAAGATACAGTTCTTTTGTTATAGAGATGAGATGGAACCGATTGAAGCAATTATGATGGACTTGGTAAGCAATTATTTAAGAATGTAAGATAATGAGTTGTGTAAAAATATGTGAAGATGCAGTTTCTTAGATCCTGAATTTTCATCGATAATTCTATGGGTGTGTTCTACATTGGTCATTTGAGATAATTATTTATAACAATCTTTGCTGTTTAATCTTCTACAGGTGACACAGAAAAATGAGTAACAATTCTGAGTTATGGATGTTATTGGTTGTAAGCTGTTTAGTGCTTTCTCTCTTGCTTTTATTTTGCCTTAATTGTTCTATATGCATAGATGTGTGGAAAAATATAATCTCGGACTTTAGAGCAGTTACTGTTGCTGTATTAACGATTCTCATTGTGTTATTAATGTTATAACATGAATTCACGGACCTATTAAAACGGGCATTATCCCCACAATGTTATTTGATGTTACACATATGCATTCTTTTGGTTGTTTGCAGTTTGCTCAAGGTACCATTGACTGCTTAGCTAGAGATAAATGAGAAAGCCGGCTGCTGTACAGACTTTTACATACCATTGTGTAGTTCTCTGCAGGGACTGTATATTCTCAAGAAACTTTCCCAACTGCCAGTGATAGAGGTTTGTCTGTAGGATATGTTAGGGAAGCCCTTCCAGTTAAGGCCTTGGCTCTGGCCAAGCCCTGGCCTTCACTGGTCGGACATATGCCAGCAGACCCAGATGTTTCTGCTCTAAAAATATAATCAAGTCACTTTGGCTTGCCGAACTGGCCTTCTAAAAGCTGGATCCCCTTTGAAGGTACCCTTGGAAGCCTTGTCCGGGAAGGTTCTCCAGGTCCTCACTGTGACACAGGGCTCACCAGCTATCGCAGACTCTGGGTGATGCTACAGTATTTAGACAATTGATGGTGTATCATTCTAAATCAGTATGCTTTCTCTCGTGTGCTAATGATTACATGTATTACCTTGCTTACTTGTGCTCGGTGTGAGTTTCTTGCTTTATTACACATATTTTCTTACTTTTATGGTGCCTTCATGTTCATAGTGAGAGATGTGTATGTTATCAAAAACAACAAAGAAGGGGGAATGTGACTCCTCAGAAACATTTACATAATGCACTATTTACACTAAAGTTTTTGCAGGCAGATCATCAATTTTGATCCCCAGCAGAGCGATACAGCTCTGATGATTTGCATGTGTGGAACCAATTTCTAAAAGTTTTATGTAAGGTTCCACAATCAGGTGTGCAATGGCAAGGCCCAGCCGGTTTACTAACCTAGGAGAGCAGGTACGCATGTGTTTTGTTACCAACAGGTCTGAAATGGTTACCTGCTCGACTGGACAAACATCGATTGCCTCTGAGAAGACGAGGCCCAGTGAGAGGAAAAATGATCTAATCACCATCCAGCCCTTCGTAGCCGAGTAGGACATTCGGGTAATGTAAAGTCAGCATTTCCAGCTAATGGACCCCTTCCTGCCTAAACAGCACAGCCCCTGAGCTCCAGCTATATGAGCTTTGGAGCAGTAGCCATTTACTTCCAAGTGCAGAAGCAGCAGCTCTCTTGGACACTATTTTTGTTTTCCTATGCTGTGGGTCTCCTTGTCAGTGACACGGTTGTTTTTGATGGGTTTTTATTGATTGTGATCTGTATTCTATGTATCTTATCTTGTGTGCAACAAATGATCGATAACAGTCTTCATAAGATAATGGCTTTACAGGTGCGGACTGTTTTGGCACTCGGGTACACAAACCCTTCGCACAAAAAACTAAGAAAAGGGGAGATATTGCAGATAGGTAAAACCTTGCTAAATGAAGGCCTTGTTACTCGTAAAATCATGGCTCACTTCTGTTACTTCGGCTAAGTAAAAAGGCCTCTGGGAACGAGCTCATCTGACTTAGAAGTAGAAAAAACAAGTTACATAACTTTCGCATGATCACCTCCTGGCTTATGGTAATGGGTTGAATTATTATTTGTTGTGTTTCAATGGTATGCAAGTGATAATGACCTAACTGCTTAAAAAGGCCTGTATTTTGTAATAAAGAGCTCTCCTTTGCACCTGCCTGGGAACTCTGTCTCCCTATCATTACAATCTACATGTTGGGAGTAGCCATAAGATACAGAGGAGATAAATGGACATTAACAGACATTACCTCCCGACAGGGTTGGAGACACCCAGTCTGGGAAAAGATGGATAAGAGAACCAAAGGACGAGGACCAAATTAGCAGTGAAGGTGAAGGCGTCAATAACAATAGAAGATCAAATACTAAGAATTGTGTAATATAGAACCAATGAATGAGAATTTATTTGTTTTTTTTAATGTATAAATATGTGAAAAGTCTGGTAAAAAAACATGTTTGATGGAATGATTTCTACTGCACATTCTGGGCACATGTAGTTGGAATGATTTCCACTGCACATCCTCGCCAGAATAAAGTAATGCCTGATTCTCTAACAGCTTAAAAGATGGTGTTGGAGAGTTTCTTTTCTTCCCGCGGTTTCGGTGACAGCTTCACTCTAATCCACCCCAAGGGATCTATTTTAACAAGAACCTCATTTACCCTGCCTTCAGGGACAGGTCATAATAGCAGCTCAGGCTGAGGATGGGGATGCCAGCACTTGTTTGGAAATTCCCACACTGAGCTCATGGGCTCCTGTGCTCGGGTTATTGCTGGTATGCACCAGCAGAACCGAAGCTGGACCCTGCAGGTAGCTCTGAGATGGGTGAGCATGCAGAGGAAGTAATGCATCTGAAATCTTGTTTGCTGAAATCACTGCCTGGCCATGTCACCACCATTTAGCCCAGTCAGACACTTGCTGGAGATAAGGACACTGCTTTCTACTCCGAGCTTTCATAATGTGCGATTGTGATTCTCACTGTTTTTCAAAGCATCTCAGTTTAGCTACTGATATATGGGCACACAGCTGCCTTTCTCCTTCCTTTTGCTGTCCTCCACCCTTTTGCAAGCACTTGGAGTGGCTTTCAGCATGCATTCATTCTCTCTTTTGTTTGCTGCATATATGTTCAAATTGTTTCCCAGAAGATGTTTCGCATGAAGGTGCTGAATTCCCACCCCTCTCTCAGAGCACTGACTCTGCTCTCACAGAAGCACCAGTTTTATTCTAACAGAGCTCAACATTTCAGCTTCATTCTCGGATTTGTCTGTCTTAAAACAGAGGATGTTAAAATATTAGGGAAGGTGAAGCAGTGAGCGTAACCTCCAAATCTCCTCTGTTCAGATCAGATGTAGCCTTCCTGCTGTAATCATTCCTCTCTCGCCCTCCTCCCCTCCCTTCTTTCTCTTTTTGGATATATGTTTCTGACTGTGATTCTGCAGTGGCAGAAAGGGGTCAATCTATCTGTAAAAGATTGACTCAGTCACGCTTTTCTAGCTCTTTCCTGCTGATGGCAATTATCCRGAGGTTGGCAGYGGTCYCAGAAACCTGCAGTTCCTGCAKTCCTGCTGCTGTGGGCYTGCTCCACAAAGCCAGCATCCTAASAGGATCACTTGGTGTGATRCYCAGGAAATGACAAACAGAAAAGGTCACACGTACTCCAAAAAGATATACTGCTCGGCAAATTTAATTGACATTGTGCAGCTTTTCAAAACATCCCTGAAGACATACCAGCATTTCATACAAGCAAGGAACAGCAAAATAAAGGCTTTAGAGAAAGGGTAGAAAAAAACCCCATTCTATCCCCCCAAAAGAGTTTTTTCACACCCCAGTAATATCCTTTCACATAGTCTATTGGATCTTGGTAATATTTTGTTACCCCTGGTCTGGCAAGTGAAATCTGCCATCCCATCCCCTAGCCTCCCTTCCTTCCCTCATGCACACACTGCTGCTTTATAAATCATTGAGCTTTCATTACACAGGGTAACTGTGTCACAACCCACCAGTAGGGAGCATGATGTTCATTGTAAATTCTCATCAGGCTGAACAAAGACACCAGATGTGTCAGGGAGCTCTTATGCTTTTATTGTACAGTTGCCTTAACTCTGGCAACCAGCCCACCCTTTAGACTCAAAAGGTGTTGGCTAACAAGAACTTAAATTTTACAATACACTTCTCAAAAGTGGCAACTAACAGGCCCTTAATTTTGTATAGTGCACTTATTTAAGTTCTCAGCTCCCACAACAAAGTCCTCAAAGGTGCTGGCTCACAAGCCACAACACACTTCCACAAGCTCCCCACTCCCACAACAAACTTCAGTACAGAGTATGGGGTAGAATATGATAGCCATGCTTTGTCCAGGCAAAGCAAGGGAGGAGAGAAATAAAAGCAGAAAAGAAAGAGAACAAAGATCCACCACTTCTTAGATCCTGCATCGGTCCTGCTGTGTGGATGGTCTGGAGCTGGGGTAGTGAGACAAAGGAAGCGAAAGAGAAAGAGAGGAAAGAGAGAGAGGGAGGGGGCCCTATCCACCTCCTTTTATAGTTAACCTGGTGCACGCCTCATATGTAAACTAGATTTTTCGCGCCATTTTGTTTGCGCATGCACAGCCAGCCCTTTGAGCTCTCCTCCAGGAAATGAGTTGGGGAGGAGGGAGACCTGAGCACAAGTTTAAAGGCAGAACAGGAAGTTGCCTCAGAACAGTGCTGCTCCACCCTCTCTTCCAATCACAACTTTCTTGTTGCAACAGTCAGAATGTTTGACACAAAACATGCTTATGCCTGGTCCTCCACATCACCCCATGGCTCAAACATTCCTTACTGTTGGTTTGGCATATGGCTTATCTTCAGGTGCAGTGATCTTTATGTAGCAGACAGAGGGAGATTGTTGGCGATTGAGAAATGGACTCAGCTGGGTGCAAGCAAAGCCAACTTTATTCCAGGCACCAATGCCTTTTATACTATTGTACAAACAATTAACTACCCATTTCATAACCCCCTGTCCTCCCCAGCAGCACAACGTCTTGCATACAATGTCCTTGGTCAGCATTCTGTTACATGTTAGCAGACAGGAGTGAGGCTTAAGGAGTCGCCTTCTTATCAGGGTGTCGGCTCACACCTTACTTTGCATACTTATCTTTCCCAAGGCTTAACATTTACCAAGGCTAAGAGATCACTGCTGCTATCTACATCGCCGGGGGCTATTGCCCCCACACCTCCCCCTTCCTGTTCTACAATTAAAATTTGCTTTATAGACTTGTTTACCAAGCGCTGCAGGCATTGGAGAAGGCAAGGAATACAAACAACTATGCATAGCAATACTCCCAAAGCATATATTCCCAGCTTAAGCAAATTCCTGAGCCATCCAGCACCTTGCCAGTTGCCAAACAGATTTGTAAACCAATCTGCTTCTTCTGTTTCTCGTAATTTAGAAACCCCATCCTGCAACGACCTAATATTTGCATGGATAGACTCTGAATAGTCTGAAAGGTTCATGTAGCACATCCCATCAAAATCGTCATATCCATGCCCATGCGCTAAAAGCAAGAAGTCTATAGCAGCTCGATTCTGCTGGGTAGCGTGCCCTACTGAATCAACATCAGTCAGCAATCCTGCTAAAGCAAGTGAGGTAGCATTAGTTTGTCGAGCTAACCAGCAACCTAATTTATCCAGCAATCCCAGTGCTTTTGCAGCTGCTACATTTGGAACAAAAAAAGATGCAGCCCAGCGTGTACCCAATGGCCAAAAATCTAAGGTTTCATCACAGTCAGAAGCAAAGGCATGGATGCCATGCTTGTCTCTCTGCGGTCACTTATGCTGCAAAATCATAGATGTATTAGGTGTTAACAGTGAGAGCCATCCCAAACTGCAAGGACCTCCCTTAATATGGGATGGGATAGCTGCCCAAGCCCTATCCCCACAAATAAAAAACACCCCCGAGGGTAAAGACAGTGGAGTATTAGTAGAGTGAGAAATAATTGGGGAGATATAGTTACAGTAAGCACTTTCATTCATAAATATAGATTGGTGTGGAAATACATCCCATACTTTAGATTGGTTGGTCCCAGAGTAACTAAATCTGATGCAAAGGTCCATTTTCACGGACCCCAAGAGCTCTATTTCTTGTGGTTCCAGGGCTGTAGTGGGAAGATATGGGACCAATTGGTCCCAAGCATCAGCATGATTACTTGAGGAAAGGATCAGTTTAGCACTGGAGGGTTCCGGCCAAGTATCTAAAGGCAAACCAACAAGACAGGTGGAAAACAGGTTTTCAGGAGAGGCCGTGGCCAGGTACAGAGTGTCCTGTCCAGTTACATTAGCCAAAGTTACCCATACATTTGTTCTTGGTTGATTAACAGGCCAGGGCCGAGCAAAAGCACTGGATATTGATATTAATAGCGAAAGTCATATTGGCATGCACATTGTTCCTTGATTTTTTGCCACTTATGCTCTGGGATTTCCCAAAGATGGGAAGTATTTCCAACCACAGTCTAAACCATGGATGGTATATTTGGAGTTGTGTTGTTTAATTGCCACCACGTGGCGTGAGGGGTTGCACCTAGCACACAAAGCCTCCTGAAATGCCGCTGTACAATACCACCTATAAAGGGTGGGTAGCACGATACAGTCCTTCTTGGTCGTTGGTCCAGGACACTTTCTTCACTCTAGTACACGGCAGATGCTAGGGACATCAAGACTCTGCCTCGTCACCTTTGGGTGGTGTTGGTTCTTTCTCCTGGAACGGACGGATGTTTTCTGCAGGGATCCACTTAGGTCCTGTATCTGTGGAGACACAAGCATAACCCCTTCCCCATGTAATAAGGGGAAAAGGTCCCAGCACCTTGCCTGATTCCAGGTCTTTCACTAGGACTGGTGCTTTAATTTCAGTTGCTACTGCATCGTGGCCAAAATGACGCAGTATAGGCGAAATTTTGCTGTCTGAATAACAGTTTAAAAAATTGAAAACATACAGGGCTTTGCGCAGTCTCTCTTGTGGTGTTGAGCCCAGCATTCCCCCTTTCTGTTGCCCCAATAGGCGCTTAAGTGTGCCGTGGGCACGTTCAATAAGGGCTTGTCCCGTAGGGGAATGAGCAATCCCTGTGGTATGTTGGACTCCCCATAGGGCAAAAAAGGTAGACAAAGAAAGGGAGATATAAAAGGGGCCATTATCTGTCTTGATGTGCTGGGGCACACCTAGAGCAGCAAAAGCAGCTAAAAAGTGCCTGCGGGCGTCTTTAGCAGCTTCCCCTGCATGGCACGATGCAAACAGGGCTCCAGAAAAGGCATCAATGGAGGAATTAATGTATTTTAAGTGGCCAAATTCAGAGAAATGTGTGACATCTGTTTGCCATAACTGAAGGCTTTGCAGGCCACGAGGGTTAATGCCATGCGGACCTGGTGTAAAAGTGTGGCGTTGACAATCAGGGCAAGCAGCAATGATGTCTTTGGCTTGTTGATAAGTAAGTGAAAAAGATCGTCGCAAGGCAGCAGCATTTTGATGAAAAAAGGAGTGACTTAATTTGGCTTGGGCAAATTGGTTAGATAAAACTTCTATTGGCAGTGTCAACAAGTCAGCTTGTCGGTTACCCTCTGTGATAAAACCTGGAAGGTTTGTGTGTGAGCGAACATGCATAACAAAGTAAGGATTTCTGCGGTTATCTAAAAAAAACCCAAGCTTCTGTAAATAAGAGAAAAGTAATGGATTAGCAATTTCTCGTAAGACTGCAGATTCTGCTCTTTGCACAATTCCTGCAACATAAAAGGAATAATAGATAATGTTAATAGGTTACTGTGAAAAAAGGCCAAATGCTTCTGTTATAAATAAAGCAGTTAATTCACGCTCAGATATGAAATATCGGGATATAAAACTATAAACTTGGTTCTGGGGGGGGTTTTTTTCTTGAAATAGCCAAATGCAACCATGCAACTCTTCTGTTGGGGGGATATTTACATTTTAACAGCGCAAGGCTCGCCCCGGGCAGGGTGCGGTCTCTGCCCATTCAACTTTTACATTCGAATGGAGAATGAGTCCGGACTGAATGAAATACCGCACCCGCCTGGACGATTGTTTTACATCCAAAAGGAACAGCTCCTGCCCAAAGGAAGAACATCGTTTCTTCCGGGAAGGCATCTGCATCCCAAAAACAAAAGCATGAACATCAGATAGCACGTTGAGATAGAATCCAGCAGCACCTGGGAATCTGCATCTCCAAGGAAGAACTCCTCCCAGGCCGAGTGCTAACGAGCGGCCATATTGGAAGAACTCCTCCCAGGCCAAGTGCTAACGAGCGGATCGGAACCTAGATATGGAACATCGGGGAAACATCTGATAACGCTCCCCGGTGATGAGAGATTGATCAGGGACAGGATGTGCTTTGTCCACCTTAGTTCCTTGAATAGAACTCCTTCATGAATATGTTAAGTAAAAATCATCCCCAAAATCCGGACTCTGTGCAGAAAATTAGTATATAAGCCCGCTGCAGAAAGGAGCGGTTGTGAACAAGGGAGGTCTGGTGCGATAGAGGCCAGACTTGCGTTCACCCAGTCCCAACCCCGGGCTT
Source organism: Amblyornis subalaris (assembly GCA_018881555.1). Lineage (NCBI taxonomy): Eukaryota > Metazoa > Chordata > Aves > Passeriformes > Ptilonorhynchidae > Amblyornis > Amblyornis subalaris. Next base: position 362,587 of record JACAXG010000292.1, read on the forward strand.
GGTACTGTCTCTTCGATTGTGGCATTGTGTTTGTGATATTTCGGACACGGAATAAATTTATATTACTTTTATTATCGAAATTGGCTATTCTATTTATTACACTTCTATCACGGCTGCTAGTTCAACTAGCTGGGTAGATCCAGGTTGAAATGTTATAGAATGTTTCCACTGTCCCATATCATTTTTCCACAGGGTGACAGCTTTGTGTCTCTTTCCTGATCCATCAGTGAAAACAGTCTTTGCCTCAGGGATGGGTGTTTTTGACTGTAATTGTCGTGCTTGAAAGTTCTTTGAAGGATTGTAACAGTGGATGTTTAGTTATTGAGTAAATTAATTGTCCATTACAGTCCGTGAGCGTGATTTGAAGTGATAATGAGTCTTTGAGAAGATTTTCTAATTCTGTTGTAGTAATAGCAAGATGTACCGTTGTCGGATCACATCCTGTCAGGCTTTGGTCACTTGCAGTTGTCGGGCTATCGCGGTGGCCATTAGCTCCACTTTGAACTGCTCTGAGCCAATGTTATTACATGCTTTGATATAATTAGAGAGTTGAAGATCAGCACGGTTACGTATCGGGTCCCTGGCTTTTTTCCAGTTCTTGTTGGCATTTTCATAAGCAAGAGATTTTAAAATAGCATTAGCTGCTTCTTGGATATCAATTTGTCATTCAACAGCTGATTGTAACCAATCAATGAAGGTAATGTATGATTTCTGAGGCCCCTGCCTCTGGCGGTAGATGAACGGCGCCACTATCTTTGCCGCCACCTCTAAGTTTCCCTCCTTCGATGCCTCCCTCCTTAAAGCGGCCCAACGGTCGTGAGGGTCCGGGGGGAAAAAATCCGGATCGACAGGGCCAGGATCAAAGGGGTCTTCTGGCACAGATTCATCAGCAAAGTGTGTCACGAGGGCAGTAAACGGTCTTGGTCGGGCTGCATTTGAGGCAGCCGCCGATGAAGTGGGCGGCGGCGTGGAGGGCTGTACCACACTCGCTGGGTCGGGCGGAGTAGAAGAGCCCTCTTCCACGGCAGCAGCCTCCTCCCTCTTTCCCTTTTCCTAGGCTTTAAAGGTTTCGAGAATTGCCTGCCAGGAGGGGAGCATTTCCGCGGCCGCTTTGTCTCCTCTAGTGGCCCGATCCCACAGTTTAACTCCTACTTCATCCCACGTCTCAGAGGTAAAGACAGTACTTTGAGTCAAAGTGGGCACCCGTGACTCAGCCCACCGTAGGATTACTTTAAGGGAATGGGAAGGTACAGACTTTCCATGTTTCTCGAGTAAATGGGTCATTACTTTGAAAACATGACGTTCGGGGAGGACATTCCAGCTCCCATGTTCCCCACAGCTCACCTCCAATTTCGAAGGGATTGAATACCGGCCGGTTCCTGCTTCCTTTCAGCAGAGCTTCATTTCTGTGGGGCTTACCGACGGACATGCAGATAGGCGAATTATCGACTCCTCAAACGGGGTCACCATATGTCGGCGATTGAGAAACGGACTCAGGTGGGTGCAAGCAAAGCCAACTTTATTCCAGGCATCAATGCCTTTTATACTATTGTACAAACAATTAACTACCTGTTTCATAACCCCCTGTCCTCCCCAGCAGCACAACGTCTTGCATACAATGTCCTTGGTCAGCATTCTGTTACATGTTAGCAGACAGGAGTGAGGCTTAAGGAGTCGCCTTCTTATCAGGGTGTCAGCTCCTACCTTACTCTGCATACTTATCTTTCCCAAGGCTTAACATTTACCAAGGCTAAGAGATCACTGCTGCTATCTACATCACCGGGGGCTATTGCCCCCACAGGAGATAACAGGAAGGAAGCAGAAGAAAGTGGCTAATCATACAGAATATAAGGTCTATGCCCATCATTAGAAGCATACATCTGACCAACATTGCAATCCCGATTTGTGCCAACCTCTTTCCCCACCTCGTGAATAGCAAAGATTTCAAAAGGGAAGAAATCCATGCTCCAAGGCTCAATTCATTGAACCAGTCCAATGGTTTCATTGATTGGAAGAGTTCAGCCATCTGGTCAACTGTGGAAGAAGATGACCTGTCAGTCAGTCTTATGGACCAAGATGTGAACACAATTCCTGTATTTCCTTAAGAAGTTAGTTATGCCCATGAGAAACTCAGTCTGTACCCGTGTGAATTGTGAAGCTGGTGGAGGTTACAAGCACAACAACAGAAAGATAAAATTGCACCTGCACTAGGGAGTTTTCTTAGTTGGTATGTGTTTCAATAATAGGCAATAAATAGCTCTGTAAACAGGCCAGAAATAGATGGCCAATAGTGTTATATTGTTGTTAGCTGCAACCAATTGACTTGTGACATGTACGCTGGAAAATACTATAAAAAGGCCTCGCATTATTAAAATATATCTGCCAAAACTACAACTATACGTGTGTGTGTGCGCTTTGTGTCATTACTGACTCTACAGCGACATCTGGTGACCCCTGACGTGATTGTAGCACGCGTGCAAGCTGCCTATAGAGTGGCCGAACTTTACGCTGACTGCAGCGGCGATATCAGTGGAAACAGAATATATCCCAGCGCAATGAGAGTAGCAGATACAGCTACCAGTCTGGACGAAGATAAGAGTAGCAGATACAGCTACCAGTCTGGGCAACGTTGCAACCCATGAGGTGAGCGTAGCTGGGGACAATATGGGTTTACAGGTTTCACATGAAGAGAAAGCTATATTAAATATCTGTACTCTTATGTTAGGCAAACAAGCTATGCCATATGATAAGCACTCTTTAAAAGCTCTTTTATTATGGTGCAAAAGCCAAGGCTTGGAGGCTACACTGGAAAATGCGTTTAGTGTGAAAACTTGGGAGAAAGTGGGACAGCTCCTGCTGGAGGCAGGGTCCCTACGCAATGATACAGCTGACATGGAAAATATTATTAGATACTTTGAAACTGGTAGTGTAGGAGCGAGAGGGGACTCCACCTACCTCCGTGGACCACGGGGAACCAGGCATGGCAGAAGGGCAAACAGCAGGGACAAACGGCTCTACCTCAGGGCGGACGGCTAGTGCCAGGGAACAGGCGTGCGAGGGGTTATTGGTTGAGTCTTCTCCGCACGATCTGGGCAAGGCAGACTCCCCAAAAACAGAAACTCAGGCGGACGCACCTCCAGGGACACATCCCAGGGATGCAGGTAGCACTGGAACCTCTGCAGCGCGCCCCCCGCCGCCGCCTTGAGACCCGGCTCGCGCATTGCAACCGCCATGCGAGAAATACCCGTGCCGTCTTCCCTGCCCCTGCGGCTGCCCAGCCCACGAGACTGAGGTCCGGAGGGAGACACCCGCTGAGCTCAGCACTAACCATGGCTCTGTGCCTCCAGACGAACTAGGCGCGAGCCGTGCAGCCTGCCCGCCAGTGCCCGGGGGTGGCTGCGGGGAGGAACAGAAGCGGCTCGCGTTGGACGCCCCTCCTACTTCTAGTGTCCCGGTCCCGTGGGCAGTGGCACCCCCTGTTCGTTTTTCGAGTGGGCTCGCATCTGGATGATACCTTGGTGGTTCCTTCTCGACGTGTTTTCCCATTGCCCCCCCCTTGCTTTGCTTCAGGGTGGCGCTGCGTCACTGCCATGCGCTGATGAGCCAGCTCGCGTCTATTCGTCAAACGAGCCCATGTCATTGCAGTGCGCTGATGCGCCGGCACACGTCTATTTGCCAAACGAGCCTACATCATGGCAGCGCCAGGACATGCTGACGCCGGTTTATTCGCCGAACGAACTTCCGTCAACACAACAGAACCTGGAAGAACTGCCGCTCTCACACACGCTCAGCGAGCTCTAGCCAGCGCGGTCCCTGGGAGATTCAGCTACTGCGTGGTTCAAGCACAGCAACAGCTCCACTTCTAGCGGGCGCGAGCCGGGCACCGCGACACCTGCATTTGGCCCCGGTTCTGATGCAGTCTATTTTGGCCCCGCACTCCCTCCGCTGCCAACCCCTACACAGGGGCGGCCGAAGTGGCTGAGAGAGCCAGCTCCGGTTATAGACCTTGCAGACCACAGTGCAGGTGGGCCATCTGCCCGGCCGCCTACTGACCCTCCGGGGGATGTGTTTATAATGCAACCCATTTCTCTGACAGTTTCTGCGTATGATCCACTCAACTTTTGGAAACGCATGAAGGCTTTAGCCATGGCAAATGGTGATCTTGAGATGGCTGATCTCATTCCTTATCCTTTAAGGTCCTCTGAGGTTGATATGCCAGTAAATTCTGGGGGAACAGTTGGGGCATTTCCTGTGGTTAGAGGGGGTGGACAGGCTCCAGACCAGGTATGCACCTTTTAGATGGCAGGTGCTTTCAGACTTGCACAAGTTAGCTGCAAAGCATGGCTTGGCATCGAATGATGTTACAAAGATGCTTGGATTTCTAGCTTCTGAGATGACACCTTTTGATATGAAGCAGATAGCAAAATTGCTTTGCTCTCAGGTTCAGTATGTTATGTTTGAATCCATCTGGAGACGGTTTGCTGAGGAAAGGTCCCTGACCAACTTCGAGCTGCCGCAGGATGATCCTAGGCTTGGGGCAGTCTTACCTCAGCTGATGGGACTGCCTCCTGTGGCAGAACCACAGCTGCAGGCCCGTCTGCATCCTCTTATCTTGGCTCAGGCTAGAGACATGGCTTTGCAGGTGATGCTGCAGGTTGCCAACTTGTCTGCACCCTCACAGAGGTATGCTACAGTGAAGCATGGAGCTAAAGAGCCCTATATGCAATTTATCGAACGGTTACAAGAAGCACTGGAAAAGCAGGTTACAAATTGCCAGATAAGAAGCCAGTTGATGCTACAATTGGCTAGACATAATGTGAATGAAGATTGTAGAAAGGCCACAAAAATGTTACCAAAGACAAATCCTACTTTAGAAGAAATGGTAGATGCCTCTGCTAAGGTAGGAACTGCTTCTTTCAAAATGGCATTACTGGTCAATTCCCTTGCAGCTGCAGCTAAGGTAAACTCATTGCTATGGCTGTGGACAGCAGGGTCATATGAAAGCAGATTGTTCAGGCAGAAATCAATCAAATGGCCTATCAAAAAAACTGAAAGGAATAGCTAAGGCAGAAAATTGTGGTAGATGTGGAAAATTTGGACATGATGCAAACCATTGTAAATCTAAATTTCATGTGAATGGACATTCTCTCATATACCACAGGGAAACGGGAAGAAGAGCACGAAGGGGAAGTGTGCTCTGACAAAAGCCCTTCCTCAGCCAGCACTCCCGGTGCAAGCTTATGCAACCAACTCACCGGAAAAACAAGAGGATCAGCTGGCTTGGATGTTTCCACCACCAAAACAATAACCTTAAACTCACCACAAGTGCATAAGGTCCCCCTAGAGGCATATGGGCCTATAGGGCGAGGGCTAAGTGCATTGTTAATAGGGAGATCAAGTGCAACATTGCAAGGTATTTTTGTGCATCCAGGGTTGTGGATGCTGATTATACGGGACAAATCCATGCTATGGTATCAACACCTACTCCTCCTCTTACTATACCAGGTCAGAGCCGTATTGCTCAACTTGTGCCTTTTAAGTCTTGTGTCCCAAAAACAGACTCCAGACTACATGGGGATCAAGGCTTCGGATCAACAGGACCACCTCAAGTGTATTGAGCTCAGCATATATCGGACCATAGACCTCAAATGGTTTGTACTGTGACAATGCAAGGTATGACTCCACCACATATAACACTCAAGGGACTGATAGACACAGGAGCTGATGTTACTATTATCTCAGCTACTGCGTGGCCGCCCTCTTGGCCTGCAGCGCCAGTGGGATCTGCCGTTGCTGGCCTTGGTGGCGCTACACAAAGCTACCTGAGTAGCAACTCTGTGTCAATCGAAAACCCAGAGGGACAAACGGCTACTGTCCGTCCTTACATCACCGTGTCACCTCTCAATTTATGGGGACAAGATGTCCTGGCACCTTGGGGGATGACTGTGGGGACAAATTTTTGATTGGGGCCACTGTGAAGAAGGGTGCAAAGTACCCTACCTTACCTTTACAATGGCTCACAGAGCAATCTATCTGGGTTGAGCAGTGGCCCCTGTCAAAAGAAAAGTTAGCCTCCTGTCCTGGGTTAGTCATATATTCTATTACCACCCACAAAAGCTGGATAAATTTCATAATTACACACCTGGGACTCCTTATCTCAACTGAGATAAGCACTCTGGCCAACAGCAAGCACCACCTGTCCTGATTATCTGATCTCAGCTAATAGCCCATTAGCACCATCCAGCTTGACTAAATAGCCCGATCTTGGATCATAGGAGGACCCTCGATCATTGGAGGACCCTGGGGATCATCGAAGCTCATTACCGAAGCAACCAACAGAACATCGGGAAGATCCTCTTCCATTGTGAAAGTCCCCGCCTTTGGGGGAGGTGCCAGCCAAGAAACACAGCATAAAACAAGGGTTTTGGATGGGAGAAAGCACCCTCAACTCGACGAGACTCCCCTCTCGGGACTCCACTCTCGATGGGACTCTCAACTCCACTCCACTCGACTGGACTCCACTCCTCGGAGTTGGATTCAGCTAGCTACTCCACTCCACTACCGGGACTGGACTACCAGGCCTTTCTGCAGGACCAGTGCCTAACTGGACTACACAGCTACTACCCTGGTCAACAGGGTGTCAGGTTGTACCATGACTGTCGGTTTGTTCGAGCTGGTGTTTCTGTATTACTGCATTTATTTTAACCTGTTTTTATTAAAATTGTAATTTTGACCTAAAATCTCTCGAGGTATTTTGTGTGGGGATAATTTCCCCTGCTGGTTTACAGTCAAACTAGCACACCGCCCTTCATGAATTGGTCCAGGAACAGTTACAGCAAGGACACACTGAACCTTCTACTAGCCCTTGGAATACACCAGTGTTCGTGATCAAAAAGAAGTCAGGAAAATGGAGGTTGCTCCATGACATACGTCAAATTATTGCAGTGATAGAGAGCATGAGTGCTCTGTAACCTGGAATGACATCTCCCACAATGCTACCTGCTGAATGAGACATTGATCGTTGAACTAAAAGATTACTTTTTTACCATTCCACTGCATTCAAAAGATATTCCAAAATTTGCCTTTACAGTGCCATCTATCAATCATGCTGAACCTGTGAAAAGACATCAATGGAAGGTGTTGCCACAAGGTATGGAAAATAGCCCAACTATCTGCCAATGGTACGTAGCACAAGTTTTATCAACAATTCAGAAACAATTCCCTGGGGCTTATTGCTATCATTATATGGATGATATACTGGTAGCAATGCCCACAAAAAGAGACCTGTTGCAAATTCAACCACATTTACTTAGAGCACTGCAAAATTACACCTTGAAGGTAGCTCCGGAAAAGGTGCAACGACAACCCCCTTGGAAATATCTGGGAGTGGAAATACTTGACCAAACAATACAGCCACAGAATGTTCAGTTTGAAAAATCAATTTGAACCTTGAATGATGCACAGAAACTTCTGGGCACCATAAATTGGTTACGACCATATCTAGGTCTAACCACTGCACAATTACGCCCATAATTCAATATTCTCAAAGGTGACCCAGACTTGGCTTCTCCAAGGAAGTTGACCCCTGAGGCAGAACAAGCATTGAAACAGGTGGAGTGGGCTATTGCAAGTTGTCAGGTTTACCAAGTGGACCTGACCCTTGATATCATTGTGTTTCTTGTCACTCCAGACTTTCATCCTACAGGTATTATTGGACAATGGAATGAGCAATGGTCTGATCCTTTGCACATTCTGGAATGGGTCTTTTTGCCTCATAGACGTAAGAAAACAGCACCCACACTGTTTGAACTACTTGCCCAATTAATTATCAAATGTCAACAGAGATGCCTACAATTGATGGCTAAAGATCCTGCTAAAATTATACTTCCTGTTCAACAAGAATATTTTGAATGGTGCTTTGCAAACAGTGCTCCTCTGCAGAGTGCGCTGCAAAACTTTTTGGGACAGATTTTTTATCATCTGCCCAGCCACAAATTGCTGCAAATGGCAAAGTCCACCAGTATTTCTTTGTCACACTCGGACAGGAAAAAACCACACTGACTCGACTCTGTCAGACAGGAGCAAGAAGAAAGCAAGAAGGGGGCCGAGACAACCCCAACTCTTTATTTTATATGTTCTTAGAAACCACCTTGGATTGGAGGGTGAGGTTGCCACCTCTCAATCACACTGGTCAAAGGAAATATCCATCAAACGTCTCCACCCAGCACCATAGAATGTAAACAATAAGGGAACATTATCAAAACATGACTATGTTTATCGAAAGAGCATAAGAACTTTGTTACAGAAGTGAAAAACATTGAGAAAGTGCAAAAACCAGGGTGACATCTTACCCTTTTTCCATTAAAAAAAGAAAAAGAAAAAAGAAAAATGAACAATGTTCAGTCTCTGCTTGTGGAAGGACCATCGGAGCGATCACCCACATCATCTGCATCTGAGTCATCACTCGATGCTCCATCCACTTGATGACTTTCACTTTGGTCATGGTCTCCACCTTGCCTGTTGGCCAGATTTTGCCTCTGTGGTCGCAGGTCAGGACGAACACACTTCACAGGTACCCAGAGCACCCCAGCATCTGTGGATACACAAGCATACCCGCGCCCTGAAGCGATAAGGTCATAAGGACCTTCTCACTGTTTGGTGACTAAATTCCGCACCCGAACCTTCGCCCGAGGCTGCTGTGCCTCGTCCGGAGCCTGTAACGAGAGGTGATGGTTCAAAATGACAGGATTATTAGAATTCTGCGGTACCGTAAGGTGATTGATGGTATACAAAG
>JACAXG010000293.1:0-194783 GCA_018881555.1 Amblyornis subalaris
TGCAGACAGCACAAGATGATGGGTACAGTGAAAAAGACAGCCACCAAATTTTAGTCCAGAGTGCTCATCCCTGTCCACCTTTTCTCATAGACTATGAATTATTAATAAATATATTAATAAAAAAAATATTTCCCGTTTTCTGCTCATTTGGAATTCACACCTTCTAATTTAAATGGCATAACTAAATTAGTGCAACTCAGGAATTCTTCACCCATTACCAGCACTAATCCTAATTTAGACACTTAACAGGGCTGGAAGCAAAGTTCAGATRTTYCAACACTTCCAAGAGCTCTTGGGAGCAAAGTGCACCACGTGAGCACACGTGAGCAGTGGCTGCTCAGCTCCACCCTGGGCTGTCTCCTCTTCCCAGAGCTGCACAAACCCAGTGCTGCAGATGGGCACAACAAGCAGCCCTGGTTTAAAAAAAGTGGTAGGAAGGAGGGAATCAAGGATTGTCCAGGCTCGGACTCTGCACTTTACCTCTTTGTGCAGCTCGTTGCAGGCACGCARGGTCTCCTCCACCGGGGTCCCRTGGTCAGGARSGTGGAGGTAGAAGAGCTCCACACTCGTCCTCTGCAGCCTCTTCAGGGAYGTKTCCAGCTGGGAGCGCACAYYCTCCGGCTTCAGTGTMTTCCCATCCMAGGGGTTGGCCTTGGTGGCCACTTCCACTGGCAGAGAGAGAAGGAATGAGCAAGGACATTTCCACCTTGAGGAGGGGGATGGGGATAAGGGACACCAAGCAAGTGTTTGAGGTGTTTCAGGGAAGGTGCCTCTCCTCGGGAATCACGTCAGCCTGGCAGGGAAAACCCTTATCCTAAAGCAATGGGCCTGCGGCAAGTGCCTTTTCCTCAATGAGGGAGTCAACCTGGCAGGGAAGATCCCTCTCCTCAGGGAATGGACCCTGGGGAAGGCCCTTGTCCTTGGGGACCGTGTCAGACTGGCAGGGAAGACCCTTCTYCTCAGAGAACTGGCCCGGGGAAAATGGTTTCTCCTCAGGGAAGGCCCTTCTCTGCAGGCAACGGGCCCCAGGGAAGTCCCTTGTCCTCAGGGACTGTCAGCCCAGCAGGGAAGACCCTTCTCCTCAGGAAATGGACCCTGGGGAAGGCCCTTGCCCTCCTTGTCCTCAGGGACTCGGTCACCCTGGCAGAGGAGACGCTTCTCCTCAGGAAAGACCCTTCTCCTCAGGAAAGACCTTCTCCTCAGGGCACCGTTCGCAGGAAGTCCCACCTCCTCAGGAAAGACCCTCTCCTCAGGAACGAGTCCTGGCCAAGTCCCTTCTCCTCAAGGACAGTGTCAGCCTGGCAAAGCAGCCCCTTCTCCTCACTGCAGCGSCCTTTTCTCAGGGCAGCCGCCTCTCCTCAGACACGGGCCCCGAGGAAGCCCCCCTCCCCCGAGGGCAGCGCGCCCTGCGCGGCCGTACCGGGCTCGGTGCCGCCGGCCAGCAGCGTGCCCAGGATGCGCTCGGACTCGCCGCCGGCGTASATGAAGGCGGTGTCGACGAGGCGGTGTCGGCGGCGCAGGAAGGCGCGGAACATCTCGGCGCTCGCCTCGGGCCCGGCGCGCCGGCCCATCTCCATCGCGCCCAGCACCACCGCGGGCCGGGCCCCGCCGCTCGCCACCGCCGCCATCGCTGCAATCGCCGTCCGCGCCGCCATCGCGCCTGCGCGGGCACGGCCCCGCCCAGCACCGCCCGCCCCGCCCGGCCCCACACGCGGCCCGTCCGGAGCGAAACAGCCCGAGCTCGGGAAAAGCGGCGAGTCTGGCAAACAGCCGAGAGGGAGCGTCTGGAAAAGCAGCAACTTTGTGAAAAGTCTCACTGATTTCGCGCTGCGGGTCTGTGAAAAAGGGGTACCGGCAACTTCGTGAGAAAGSGGCTGAGCCGGGAGAGGAGCGGCAGGATTTGGGAGAGAGGCAGAGGAAACCCGGCGGGTGTCTGAGGAAGTGTGGATTTGCAAASAAAAACAGCCCAAGTTTCAAAAAGAGCGTGTTTCCAGGGTAAAAGAAAGTCRAGTTGCGCACCGGTGAGGAGGCGAGTGCCGGTGCTGSGAGGACAGRTTGGGCTGGATTTCGGCTTCTTTTATTTATCCCTCTCCGTCTTTTTCTCCTTTTTCTTCTTTTCTTCTTCTTTTTCTTCTTTTTTCTTTTTTTYCCCCCGTCTTCTTTTCCCTTCTTTTTTCTTTTTTTCCTTTTCTTTTTTCCTTTTTTGATTTTTTGCTTTTTTTAATCTTCTTTTCCTTCTTTTTTAAATTCTTGTTTCTTCTCCTTTCCTTTCTTCTGTTTCTCCTCTGAGGCTGAACCCTGCCTCAGGCTGGTGGCCTTTCCCACKCAGCTCATCCCACGGGATGCAAACCTAAGGCCAATAAAGGTGTATTATCCACTAACGATCCATTTTTCCAACAGGAGCCAGCTCCCAGAGGAGCCCCAACCCTGCCCCGCACACACATCTACCWTTTCCCAGTGTTATTAAACTTTTCCTGCGTTATTCCCTCTTCCCCAGCGTTATCCCAGTGGCTCCATGGCTGCGCGGCGCTGGAGGGGTCTCCCATTTGGGAATCTCTCCGACTGTCCCAACGGCTCCCGYTGGATCATGGACGTGTTCAACGAGTGTGCCCAGGACGGCCGGGACTTCGCCAGCATCTTCCTGGGGCTGGGCTCCATCGTCTGCTTCACCGTCGCGGCCTTCCCGTGAGTACCACTCCCAGTTCCVGGAATATCGCTCCCAAATCCCGGAGTATCGCTCCCAAATCCCTGCTAGCCCTTCCCGCGGGACAGCAGAAACCAAGCTTCCAGCTCRAGGTGCCAGAATTATGAAATGCACCTGGGAAAAGCAGCGAGGGCTGGGAAGATTTCGGACGAGAGGAGCCGGCGGCACAGCCCCAAAGCCTTGGTGGTGGCTGCGCTGTTGGTGCCGTGCTTGGCAGCCGGAATATCCCACRTAAGCCAAGTGCAATGCGAGCAGGGCAGGTCGTGCTGCAGAAGGAATGTGCCCAGGAGCCCGGGGCTGCTTGCAAGTGCTGACACAAGGGTGGCAGAGGGGCACGTGAGGGGTCACGGTTCTTTCGTAACCAGAGGGGAGGATCCTGCAGCTGGGGTCATCCTCCTGCTCCTGCCCCGGCACGAGGGATGGTCACAGTGAGCACCGGTGGGGCTCGGGAGTTCAAACTGGGGCCAGGGGAGCACGTGGCCTTGCTTTTCCTCCCCCGAGTGCTTTGGGATCCACAGGGTATCCTGGGGGTGATTCCCGGGTAGCACTGAAGCAGCTGAGGGTGATGTTTGTGCCTCTGCCCAATTCTCTGCAGGCAGTTTTACCAGGCCTGCAAAACGGGCATCATGGACCAGGCCCTCTCCATCTATTTCCTGYTGGGATGGCTGGGCGGAGACCTCCTGAACCTCATCGGTTCCTTCCTGGCTGATCAGCTGCCCCTGCAGGTACYGGGGCTGGGCTGGCTCCCAAACACCCCAGCTCCAGGGAGGAGGGATGGGCTGGGAGCTGCTTTATCCAGCACTGAGAGCCAGAGACCCAAACAGCCTCAGATGCTCCCTCTTTATCCCCCAGAAATGCTCCTCTTTCTCATCCTGGGGTTGCTCCCTTTTTTCCCCCCTGTGTGTGGTCCCTTCTCTCCCAGGGATGCTCCCTCTTTCACCCTGGAGGTGCTCCCTTATCCCCCCCTGGAGCTGTTCTCCCGCTTCCCCCCTGGAGTTGCTCCCTTCATCCCCTCAGGGATGCTCCCTTCTCCCCACCTGGGGTTGCTCTCTTCTCTCCCAGGGTTGCTCCCTTTTCCCTCCCCGGGGCTGCTCCATTCTCCGCCCCAGGACTCCCTTTTTCCCCAGGGATGCCGGGAGAGGAGGGAGCATCCCTGTGGGACCATCCCGGCCCCCCGGGCAGGTTCCTGCGSGTGTGCCCAGCGTGTCCCTCCCTCCCCACAGGTTTACACGGCCGTTTACTACGTGCTGGCAGACCTGGGGATGCTCTCCCTCTACTGCTACTACCGGGTGAAGAACAGGGCCAGAGCATGTGAGCTGGGGCACGGGGTGGGGGCCTCTGATCCCCTCGGCACTGGGAGCTGGGAGGGGAAGATTCCAGGGGCCACTGGAAGCCTGGGGAGATTCCATGGACAGTTATTAGATGCCTCTTATTGCTTGCTGGTTTTTTTTTTTTTCCTTGGATAATTTGAGTTCTTGGGAAAGTGAAAGCCAACAAATGGCTACAGACTGGGCCTGGGGCTTCTGCAGACCCTGCAACCCCCCCACATTGTCGAGGCTGAAAATAACCCCCCAGAGCCTCACTGAGCATAGAAATAAATGAATTCCCTGCCCTGTCCCTTGGGGGGGTAAGGGGGACTTTGGAGGTTGCTCAGTCCCTTAGTGAGATAAGGGAGAGCTTAGAGGTTTCTTTATCCTGAAGGGGTCCTGGCACCCCCAAGAATGTTGGTGGTTGGTGGGATTCTCCCTAATCAGGCTCTGTGTGATTCCCTGCAGTCCCTGCTCCCATCAATGCAGCCTKTGTGTTCCTCTCCGTGGGGTCCCTGTCCAGCCTCTCCCTCCTGGGCAGTGCCAGGACCGAGGATCCAGGGGTCTTCAAAGGGAGGTCTCTGCTTTCGACTCCTGGGGATGAACTTGGAGCAAAGGTGAGCCCATTCCTAAATCTGGGTGATGGGATAAGGATCTGGGTGGGGATGTCCTGCTGGATGCTGTGATCCCTCTCTGTAGTCCCAAAAACCCCTGTATCCCACCACGTGTTTTGGGGTTAGAGACTGTTCCTCTTTTAGGACCAAATTGTTCTCCAGGAGGGTGTTACAGTCTAGGAAGGTGACACTGGAAATTTCTCCAAAGATTGCTCCAAAGTTCAGGAACAGTCTGCTGCAGGACATTTCAGGGCATTTTCACTTCAAGCCTCAAGCACTTCTGTGGGCCTGCTCWAGAGTCAGCAAACTTCACAATTCCCACRTCTGTTTGCAAACAGACTTTACTTCAGGCAGCTGCATAGGATGRACATTCTCTGAAGAAGTGTGGTTTAAAAAGACTGTTGTTTTCAGCAAATTTGAACGACTTTTCCCCTTCAATTCTTTTTCCAATTGTCCACATTTGTATATATTATTGAAAATCAAACAAGCAAGAAAATGCAGCAAGGTGACTCAATTGGCTGAAAGTAAAGGTATGTTTGCAAAACAGTTTTGCACTGGCAATAGAAAAGGACCTCTCCAACAATGAAAATAACCTGAATTCCCGTTACAACAGATTGCGTTATGTGTTTTCCTGTGGTAAAGGGAAATATGTTTTACAATTGTCGCCGGGAATTCAGAGAAGGGGGAGCTGGGCCAAGGCTGGGCGTGGCTGTGCTGGCCTCTGAGCACAGGGGCTGTCCCTGTCCCCGCCCCTGTCTTGCAGCCTTTCTCCAGGAGTGAAATCATCGGCTTTTGCATCGGCTCCATCTCCTCCGTGCTCTACCTGTGCTCCCGAGTGCCCCAGATCCGCACCAATGTGAGTGCCCAGCCTGGGACCCCCGGAGCTCCTCACGTGTCACTCCAAGGGGACGGGGGGTCTCCCCTCTCCTCTCTGCTCAGAGGTCCCAGGGCCCATCTCTGATCATTCCATAAGGGACTATTTTTCTGTATTTATTTTTCTCCCCTCCCTTTAACCTTTATAACCAGTATTTTCAGCGTGGGGCTTTCATTTTGTCCGTCCCAAGCAAGCCAAAAGGGAACTGAAAGACTCTCAGCATTGAGTCACCACCTCTTTTCTTCTCTTTTTGTAATGTGGGGGGAGAGGATGATTAATACCACTCTGTAGTGAGATGTAGGAGAGCTGCACCCAAGCTCCTCTCCTCTCCCTCTTTTTCCAGTACAAGAGGAAATCCACCAGCGGGGTCTCCTACTTTCTCTTTGCCCTGGTGATGCTGGGGAATTCCCTGTACGGCCTCAGTGTCCTCCTGAAGAACCCAGAGCCAGGCCAGGGCCAAGGTGACTACGTCCTGCACCACCTGCCCTGGCTCGTGGGCAGCCTGGGTGTCCTGGCCCTCGACGTGGTTGTATCCTTTCCCCTGGGATGGGATCCCATCCCGCCCGCAGGGCYTTGCAGGGAGCGATCCTGCCGCGAAACAGGCAGGGATAGGCAGCAGGGGTGGGGTGGTGCTGCTCCGTGGGTGATTTGTGGTGTTGCACCAGCTGGGAAATGCCTCAGCCCYTGCTTTGCATTGTGCTCCTTGTCCTGTTTCCACATCTCCTGGCACTAAGACCTTTTCCTGGGTGGTGACACCCAATGCATCCCAGACATCCACCCCTGTGCGTGTGAGGAGCCTTAACCTCTCCTCAGATCTCCTTCCAGTTCCTTGCGTATCGGAAAGGAAGACCCGGAACCCATGAGGAGTGGGATGCTCTCCTTGGGGAGCAGGATGAGAGCCCAGAGAGCTGACAGAGGGCCCTGCMCCACAGGGAGAGGAAGAGGAGGAGGATGCGCACGAGGAAGGTGGCCTTAGGGCTGGGCAAAGCGGCCCCTCCATCCTGGTGGCTCCTGGGAGAAAAGGCCCTGAGCCAGCGGGTGACACGTTGTGCTGCCAAGGCAGTGCAGAGGATGCTGCTGGGACACCTGGTGCCTCTGATACCAATGATGCTTTCGGGATAAAAGGGAATTTTTTGATACCTCAGTTGCTCTTCACTGCTCTGGTGCCCCACAGCTCAGCCCAGTCACTGCTGCATCTCCTGAGGGTGATCTGGAGCTTCCTTGGTGCTGAAATCTGTGGGAAGAGCCAGAGTGGACAGGGGATGACTGACCTGCAACAGACGTGAGCACCACTGTGGCCTCACAGCTCCACCCCTCAGCTCCTTCTGGAAGACACACAGGGCTGGATCCAGCGGGGAAAGGGCAGCAGAACCAAAGCGTTCAGTTCACACCTATTTTAACTAGCACAGCTCACCCATTTATAAAACACGTCCTTCTCCACCTGCCTCCCTTGGTTTCATTTTGCTGCTTTACCTGGCAGCTCCTGCCTCTTTCTTAATGAGTCTCACAGTCCCATTTCTCTGACTTCTCATTTTTTGCCTCACCCATGTTTTAATTGCACAGGTTCCTTGGGGAAGTTGCTCCATTGCTGTTACCCAGCAGAAGAGCTGCCTCTGCTCACTCTGCCCTCTCTTGTTGATGAATTTATCCTCAACTTGATGAGTTTATCCCCAACACTGATGAGTTTGGGGGCCCTCCTGGGCCACGGAAGGACAGGAAGCAGGGGTGGTTTGGGAAAATCCATGTCCCTGGTGGGGAGAGTGGAGGTGTAGCCAGGCTCCCTCCCATGTGCTGAGCTATTCCTGCCAGGGATGAGCAGTACAATCTTGCTGGGAAAATGAAGAAAACCAACCAAAGCTTGGAGACCCTTCACGAAATACTATCACAGCTTGTCCTTATGAAAACAATAGTTTTCGTTTTCCTGCAGTTGCTATCAGCTCTTCCTTTTGCTTCCCTTTCCCCTCTCCAGCTACTTTTCTGATATCCAGCATTGTGTCCCTTTTGGCTTTAGCTCCGTTATCATTAATTTATGATTCCTCAGCTGGTCCATGATATTTGTCCGTCCCAAGGCAGTCACCCTCCTCTCTGCTTTGTCCCACACTGAAGACACCGATCCCTGGTGACACAGCTCAGCCTGGATCTTACATTAAATGGGATKCCAACTGCTCAGTGCCCAACAACCTGCACCAGCAGGTTAATAAAGCACAAGCTGGGCCAGTATTTGGGACTGACCCAGCTGTTTTTGGAAACATTTTTCAGTCTCTCTGAGCCCCTTGAGCAAAGTGAGTGGGTTTTTACCGGATTAGTTCACGATTCTGCCCCTCCAGGTTCACAGGCAAAGGGGCTGCTTACCTCATCCTGAAGCCAGCAGGATTTCTTCCCCCGTCTTTCTCTAGGAATTGTAGAACAATTCATATCCAGTACTAATCCAAACCATGAGCAAATTCGTCATCTCTGTCACTCACGACACTAAATAGTTGTCACATACTGGCTTTTCTTAAAAACTAGACAAAGAACCTCTGACATAAGGAGGACAGAATACCTGTATATAACATGTAGTTTGTCCCCACAGGTGTATCCAAAGCACAAGTACAAAGTTGGTTTATTCTTCCTTTATGTGGGCTGGGTAGGATGGAGCAAGGTGAGCAGCTGCAGAGGGAGGTTGCACACCCGCAGCAGTCTCGGTGGTGGGAGGAAATTCCTGAGGCTCTCCCTGAAGTTCTCATCCCTCCAAGTCACTACTGTCCCTCTATTTCAGATTTTGCAGAGGTAAATGTTAAACCTGACAAGACAAAGCAGGAATAACCATCCCTGAGATGGTAACTGAAAACCCCAACTCAAGTCTGCCCCTCCCGGGCTCCAGAGTTCACTCAAACTTATCTCCAGCTTCAAAAAAGGTTTGTCTTTGGACAGAACCATGAGACAGCAATCAAATCCCAGTGTGTTCCCTGGGGGATCCCAGGGCACATGCCCCTTCCCAGCCCGTGTCCCTCAGGAGCTCCATTACCTTCCGCAGGCTCTGGGTAAACACTGAYCACGTGCAGGAGGCTGGGAGGGACACAGGTCGCGTTAGAAAAGCAGAATTAGAGCACATTAATTAATCAGTGTTAATGTCAACAGTCCCCACTTGCAGAAGGTCACCTGGAGGGTAATTCCCACAGCCACAGAAGAGCCCAGCAGATCTTTATGTGCTTCCCCAGTTTCGCCAGGATAAGGTTTGTTATAACCAAAGCCTGGAGCAGGCAGGGAACCCAAACCTCTGCCCGGTCCCTCTGCCCACCGAGGGCTCAGCAGGGGACACTGGGGGAGGGTCACAGATGACACAGGGAGCAGAGAGGGAGCTTTTGGGTCAGCACGGATGGGGGGAACCATCCACCCCAGCACAGCCACTCTGCCCTGAGCTGGACACACRGGTGCCCCCTGACAATTTTTAACACACCCAGGAAAGCTGGACTGATCCTTCTTCCCTAAATACACCCATTCCATGTTTGCTGCACGTCTGGAGCATCAATCCAAGCACCTTGGCAGGGCAGCAGGCCCTTGAATAATGTGGGTCCAAAGAGCAGTGGGACATCACACCCCCTTCCCAACAAACATTTCAGCTCATCTGGATGTGAGACAAAAAACAAACCCCAAGTAACCCTGTGAGGAAGGAAAGAGAAACAAGGAGGATGCAACCACACACACACACTTCTTCCTGGGATTTTTTTTATTTTTATTGTTTTAGTCTTTTTTTTTCTTTTTTTTTTCCATTTTTTAGTATGGAGGCTCAAGTATCAGATGTAGATTCAATTTAAGCTTTACAAAAAAAACAAAAAATCAAAACAAAAACCCCTTTTGCATTCCATAAAAATTGACAGAAAAGCGCCTTGGAACCAGGCTATAGAAGAGCAGAACTTTCAGCAGGTCTCCAAATCACCATCTCCTGCACATCTGGGTTACTCAGTATAGTACAACCCCAAGGAACACCCTCTCTTCCCTCCCTCCCTCCAGCCAGCCCCTGTGCCCAGCCCCCAAACATACGTGGAATAGATTATTTTTCTTTTTTTTTTGTTTTTCCAGTTCTTCCTCTTTCACACACCACAGTATTTAATAAATTTTTGTTTTACATTTTTTACACCAATGTAACAAAAGGCAGGAGGGGTGAGGGAGGAAAAGACAAACAATGATCTGTGGTGATGCATATAAATGGGGGAGGGCAGGAAAGGGGGGGAAGAAAAAAAATACATGGACCTCTACAGAAACATAGCCTAAGGTCTTGATAGTAAAATGTGGTGCAAAGTAGGCCTCAGAGACTGAAAAAGTTTGTACAGCTTTATTCATGGGGAGAGGATGGCGTTGCATGGAGAGTATTGGATGCAAATCGTGACGTGACGAACAGAAAAGGGCGGGGGGATGATTCTCTACGAAAGGAATCTAACGAGTGCATGGCATGGCTGGTTAGCACGGACAGAACTTTTAACTTTGCTGCTTTCTCTTCAAAGCCTCCACCAGGTCGTTTTTAAGAGCTTCTTGTTTTGATTTGTCTGCAAAAGTCTGCACAGACCTGTGGGGAAGAAGGAAAGGCGGGTTAGAGACAGCAGAGAGGATGGAAGGGTTGGGAACAGGCCTGGCACAGGAGTCAGGAGAAGCCCTTCAGCCCAGGCTCAGCTCTGCCTGTTGGACCCCGGGAAGCAGAAGGCAACGTGAACACTCGGGTGAGAACACAAAGCAAAACTCACTCTGGCAAGGATGGCACCAAAGGCTTCCCTAGCAGCTCTGCTCAGCCTCCGGCTGCCAGAGGGAGATTCCCAAGGTTTTGTTACAGATTGGAAGAACCCCAGCATCCCACCAGCGAAGGGGGTTAGCGCTCCTGCTCTCCCAAAGTCCAGAGAAAATCCAGCCTCACCCAGGAGAAGGGCCGGGCTGGGGAGCTCTGACCCTTCTGCAGACTGTTCACCCCAGGTCACCCCGGAACTTCCCGCCAGCCTTTGCACCGGTGGGAAAAGCAGCCAGAGGTTCTGGTCTCAATTTTGCCTTTTTTTGTACCTTCCSTAAGGAATGAGTGATCAAAGCAGCTGAAGAAGAACAGAGATACTGTCACAAGGTTATTGCAGGGCTTCCCTTTGTCTTACAGTACAGAGGAAAAACTCCACCTTTCAGGAGTCACCTCGGATCAGTGCCCTGGGAGATGCCTGTGGAGGAACCTCCCATTTCAATGGGACAATAACAAATTTCCACTTTTAAAAAGGCCCCTCTTAAATAAATTGACAGAATGGGTTCTACCAAGAACCAGACTTTTCCAGAGTGGGCTACCACGGAGAAGTGGTAGGATCCAGTCTGGTAGGATTTCTTTCCACCTAAACCACATTTCAGAGCCTTTTCAGTACCTGGTCTAGTGGAAGGTGKTCCTGCCCATGGCAGGGGGTTGCAATTGGATGAGCTTTAAGGCCCCTTCCAACCCAAACCAGTCTGGGATTCTGTGATTCAAAGTGACCTTATTTTTCCTGGATGCTGTCCCCTGTAAACAAGGCTGCTCTTTGTGGTGGTGATTCTCCTACAATTTTTATAACAGTATTTCCATTCTCTTGTCTCTGGACGCTTCCGCTGCTTTAATAAAAACATATACATTTGATATTTGCAATTGTCACAGGCTGGTTCTTGGCCACTATCAACAAATACTGAGTTTTCCCCTTCGTCAGCTTACTGTGTTTAAAACAACATCTGTAACTCGTTAGGAACTGGAGGTTAAGCTGGTTCGGAGTTAGTCACTGCCGTGCGGCCCTGGCAGTCAGAGCTCCAGAGCAAACGAGAGCACAGCAACAAATCCTTTGGAGGCTGTGCAGAGCACAAGCAAGTGGAGGCTGGGAATGTTTGAGTGAGCTTAAGCAGGACTGGGTTTCAAGCTCCAAGGAAATTCAAAATCCACCAGGCTAATGGGGACAGGCGTGTGGGTGAGCACACATTTACTCTGAAGTCATGGGAAGTACCAGTCATTTTTTTTTCCAWACTGAGACTCCCAAGATTCCATTCTGCAGGGAGGATGCTAGAATTACAGGGAATTTCTTCATGGAAGTGGTGTACCACAGGTGTAAAAAACTGCTGGTGCCCAAGGGACAGAGCCCTGGGGCTTCTGGATCGAATCAGCCCAATCCAGCACCACTCCAGGCACGGGACCACATACTCCTTTCCTGCTCCCAAGCCAGAGTGCAAAGTGGTAAATCCTGCCAAAATTCCGAGCGTGAGGTTTCAGATGGGGGGGAATAACATTTCAAACAAAAATCACAGCATTTAGTCGGCCGCATTAAGAACAACCCGTGGGTGAAACGCGGCTCCGCCGCTGCTCAGTCTGCGGGATTAGGGGTTAGTTCTTCCCGTTACCATGCAGGGCTGGGCTGGGTGAGTCCTGGTTTAGTGCTGGCTCTCACACCTCACAGGCAGCGAGGGTACCTGGATTGGTTTAGTTATCAGGCTGGATGTAGATCTGGCGCTGGGTCAACACTTGAGAAAGTTCCCTCTGCAACTGCTTATACTTTTGGTTGTCGGGAATAGCATCGATAGATCTACAGAGAGCAGTGGGAAACCAGGGAGCAAACAGGAAAAGAACAGTCAGAAGAACTCAGTAACACAGAGGTGGGATTCTGGGAACCACCAGGGAAGAGAAGTGCACACACACAGGTCAGAAGGAGCAGGGAAAGGCCGGAGGAGCTGGATGCTCCAGGTGTTTCCATCATGAGCTGCACACAGGGCCAGGACTCAAACCAAGGGATCGGGATACACAGCAGAGAGATTCAACCACAACAGCTCAAGGGAACATTCACAAGGAGAAAGACTCTGTTATGTATTTCCTCTGATGTTAACAAATGCTTCCTGGCTAAACCCTGCTCAGCACAAAGGGAAACTGGGGCTGTTCTGAGCCGGGCTTGGGGCAGAACCCAGAGTAGATCCCAGAACCTCTCTCACATGTCCTGCCACTCCCTCTGCCCACACCGCAGCACAAATATTTAATTAACACCATTTTTCTTTTTCCACATCTCAGTGTGTGAGAGAAGAGCTGAGCACTTATTTGTGCCCTTTGTTTATTATACATTATCCCCTTGTGCTGGGAGGTCTCTCTGCACTTTACAATGAAGTGGTTTGGCGTCATAGTTCTGTCCTTTCCTCTATGAGCATGAGAATTACCAGCTTGGAATATCCATGTCCAATTCCCATCCAGGACTGAGCAGGGGTTGGAAAGTACAGCACAGTTTCCCTACAGAAAGGCACAGGAAATTTATTCCCTTAATCTGTTCTCATACAGTGTATTTTGACCAGTGGTGTTGAGAGAAAGAGTTTAAAACAAAGTCTAAATACCACAAACCATTCATGTAATGACTTAATTCTGGGACTGTTTTTAAGAATAAYAGAAAGAGAAGCCAGAATTTAAGTACAGCTTGCAGAACTGTGAAGAATAAAATTAATTTAAAATAATYCAAAAATTCAAGTGTTGGTTGGGCTGTTTTCTTCCTGGTGAGGGAACAAGGGATTAAAACACTGCTTCAAATTTCTGTAGTAGAAGAGTTCCTTGAACACCACACAACAAATATTGTCCCAAAGCACAGAGAGGGGAAACAAAAGCAGCTCAAGGCTGGGGTGGCACCACAGGGATGCAAAGGGGTCCCACACCCGCTGCACTTCCCTTACCTCAGCCCATTAACGATGTCCTTTGTTTTTCCAAAATAAATCTCATTCAGTGTACTTCTGATTTTGTTTTCCATGTCCTAGGAAAAAAGTAAGAAAGCAGCTCTTTAGTCACATCAGCTGTTTCCAGGGATGGTGCAGCACTTGCGTCCCTGTAACTCCAACACTCAGAATATTCCCACCATTCAGATTCCCACCAAACACACTGGGACCCAACCTCTCTGCTCCTCTCAAAGCAATAAAGGCTTTATTCCTGTTCTCTCCTCCCAGTCCAACACTCCAGGCTATGGATCTCTCTGCACCACGAGAGGGCAGTTTCTCTCCAGCTTTCCATGTTCTGCAGAAAAGGAAAATGCATCTCACTCCAACCTTCCTGTGCAGTTTCCCAGCACTGAACAGACTCCAAGTGCCAAGTCAGTCATTCAGGATAACCAACAGTCCATAGTTTTGTGCTTAGGGGTTACTTTGAATTTTTGACTTGTTCTTTAAAGCTGCACGACATAGAGATCTTGTAACGAAGCAGCTTTTTTCCATTATGCTGCTTTTGCTCAAACAAAAAACTTAGAAAAGGGATCAAAAAAGCAGCAGCTGCCTTTCTTTAATTTCCCAGTTCCCTTAAAAATGCATTATAGTGGAGAATTTCCTCCCTTCTTGGCTATAACAATCAAAGAAATCTGGAACACCTTCATTCAGGACAATGCAATGAAACAGCAAAGTGGTGCTGCACCTTCTGAGCTGCTCCACTCCTTGTGCTGAGCTTCCAGGACTGAGAGCTGCCACCAAATCCAACACTAAACCCAGTCCCAAGGGATTTAATAAGCACTTGATATACACTGAACTTTCAGTCCAAGGGACACTGGTGTGTAGCAACCTGACTYGAAATAATTCTCCCCCAAAAAAGGCTGCAAAAGCAAATCTGGGGGTAGGAAGTTGTTAATTAGTTCTCAGGAAAGGAACACTCATTGTCCAGGAAGGTCACTGCAGTGCTGAGCAGGAGACAAAAGGCAGAGGGGCGGGTTTGTATCCACAAACAGCTGGAAGTGATGGAAATAGGAGCACCGAGCCATCACACACTGAGCAACGATAGGAATAAGTTGTTTGTAAAGAAAAAAAGCAACAAAATTCTTAGGTATGGGACCAAACTTGGGCAAAAGAACCTCCCAGCACTCACCTCTACCAAGCGCCCGATATTAGCTATGTGTGGAGAAGAGTCACTCACAGTCTCATCCTTCTCCATCTGGAAAGGAAAGACACAGATCCATCCATTACATGGGAATCTGAGGGTAGGGAATGACAGCATCCAGGAGGGATGGGAGAAGTGGGTCCCACAAACTTCTCCAGTGTGTAAACAGAGGAGCAACGTGCTGAGAAACTCCCAGCACTTGACACAGGCACGCATTGATAACAGAGACATGGTGGAATAAAAACCAGGAATCAAAGTAAACCCTGCTGCAGACAGGCTCCACAACACTGTCACTGCCTCCCTGCTGAGGGAAAGCCCTCAGAGCTGGAACAACTCAAGTGTACAATGACACCASTGCTCTTAGTGCAGGACTGAACAGGACACGGGTCCCTGAACCAGGTGAGATCTTTCATCCCTAAGACCAAAAAACGGGAGCGGGAACTGCAGTTGCAACACTCGCTTGATTTCATCTGACTTTGCCTCATGTAGCATCCATCCAATGGCCTTCCATGGTCTGTGCTAAGGAAAAGCCCATCTTCCCCAGTTCTTGAGGTGAACATTGTGGCTAAGACACAGCCAAGCTCTTGAACAACAAACATCAGTCCCAGGAACCTCAGCAAGATTTGCTGAGACAGCACAAAAACAAAACTGGGAGAAAAATGTAGTGGGAAGAACAGTCTTCAAAGGGTTTTACTAATCCCACTGAATTCTCTTATCCATCTGTTCCTATCCCTCCCTCGGGGCAGAGTTTAAAAATCTGGGCCAGCTACAGGTTTCTTCTAATCAGCCAAGTCTGTAACAGGCTTGGGGAAGCGTGTAATTTAGTTGGAACCCCGAAGGCAAAAGATAACCTGGAAGAGGGGGAGAAAGAGTACCAGGACGTTTAATTTTGCCTTTAGACTGTTTACATGGAATGGAGACACTGCCTGGAGAAGGGATCCAGCTGCAGTGGAGGGAGAATGTAAACCTGAACTACACAAACACACATGCACACGTTAAGGGGAGTTCGGGAACTGTCAGCAAATTGCCCAAATCTGGGGCATCTGGGAGCTGGCACTGGGGCAGTTACTTCCACAGGCTTCCTGCTGTGCCTCCTCCACACCTGCACAGGCCCAGCAGCTCCATGGTAAGAAGAAGAATCTGAAAATAGAATTTTTTTTTTTTTTGAAAAACGTGTATTATTACATCTCCATAAAAACTGCTGCCAGAAGGAAAACATTTTTATGTGCTCTGGAAGGCCAGATGTTACGAGAGGCTGTTTAATGGAGTGCAGAGTCAGGATCAGCCATGTCCTACAAACAGTTGGGTTTTGTTGAGTTGTTGGGGTTTTTAAAGGTTCCTTCCGGTGGCTGGTACTGCACAGGCTCAAGCAGCAGGACTTTTGCTACTTAAATAAAGGGGTTAATTTGCTTTGAGGGGAAATTCCGCTCTGCAGTTGATGTTAACGAGCAGCTCATCTCCCACTGCCACTCCCCATCTGCCGCTGGGCTCAGCCAAAGCCCGSGAGGAGCCACGGCCCAGCCCCGGCTCTCCCGCCGGACACGCACGGCCTGGCTCCCCTGCCCGGCTCCCCCAGCCATCTGCTCCGAGCCTGACTCACAGGGAAACTCACTCCTCTGGGATATCACGCTCCCGATGGCTGGCTGGTCACTTTGGATGTTTTCTGCATGGAATAAAAGCAGCTGTCTGGGCTTTCAGTAAACATTACTTGGAGGAATAATACAAAGAGAGACATTTAGGCTGGATAAACACTTTGTTTCATTATGAAAGTGTCTGAAAATGCCAGGAAAGGGAGAAGGGAACTCATCCTCCATTTTGCTCTGAAAAGCCAACAACACCCACAGCTGCTCTGGCCACAGAGTGACATGAAAATCCCTTTAATGAAACACAAACAACAACGTGTGCCAAGGGCTCCCAAAGCCACAGGCGGTGGGCAGACTGAAGGCTCCAGGTGGAAAATATGTGGAATTATCTGGATATCAGTATGGCAAAATTTGGCCTGTCTCTCCAGCACTTATTTCAAACTATAACCAGACAAATGGAGGTTGTGATCTCTGCAGGCCTTGCAGTGTTGTAGCAAACTGACCTCATCCCTTCACAGAGATTTACTGTCAACAGTGTAACCAAACATATCCCATATCCTTCGCCAAACTGTACAGCCAAAACCGCAGGCAAACCTGGGGATGCTACACAACCTTTATCTGCCACTTGTCCAGATCTGCTCAACTCCTCTACTCCCTTTTTCTAAACTATTATAGAACTGAACCTCCGTGAAATCCATACAGGACCTTAAAGCCCATCCCATTCCACCCCCTGCCATGGGCAGGGGCACCTTCCACTATCCCAGCTTGCTCCAAGCCCTGTCCAATCTGGCCTTGGACACCTCCAGGGATGGGGCAGCCACAGCCCCTCTGGGCACCTTGTGCCAGGGCCTCCTCAGCCTCATGATAGAAAAGTGAGGCAGAAATAATTCCCCAGACAATCCCTGTCAGGACATCCCTGCTGTCCTCTGCACCAAAACACTGCTCAGCTGGTGATTAAAGAGACTCCAGGACACTGGGCAACTGCTGAGGGCGAGCTCAAGGACCACAAGAAGATCCCCCTGGTGGAAAAACACAAAGTTATAACATCTGGAAGTTGGGGGGATGGGCCTTTCCATGAAAGCTCCACTTAATGGAAATGGATGAGTCCCCTAATTGCAGGGCACAGGGATTTCCCTGTGATGATAAATGGCAGAATGGTTCTGCTGGGGTTTCACTGAGCAGCAACAGATGCACGCAGGGACTGCTTTGTTTGCACAGCCCAGCTCTGCAAAACCTTCTGCCCTCACTAGGGAGTGTTTCAGGTTCAAAAATCAATTCGTCTGGGCTACTTCAACCCAAAATCTCAGGCCTCACTTCTCTCTGACTTGACATCCTCCCCTTCCCACATCTCCAAATGTAAACAAACTACAGGTTTGGAGCCAACTTCTTTCTCAGCAAACTCACTTCCTGAGGGCTCATCCTGGCTCAGGAAACACACACACAGGTTCTTTGTGTGCAAGGACATCTCAGGAAGGCACCTGTTCATCTTGCTTGGAAGGAGGGGGCTCCACAAACCCATCCAGCAAAGTGCAGTGTTGACTGTTTGCCAGGAAAGGGAAGCCTTTACATCTCCTTTGCATAAAGTGAAACAGGATCACACAGCTGCTCTTACCTTAAATAGAAGTGCAGCCTAATGAAACCTCAAAATGCAGCCAGAGCCGTTCGGAGCCGTGGCAAACGACACAAGTAATTCCAACGTACACAAAGGGGACAGGACCCCAAAATCTGCCAGGAAAATCATCTGCCAAACATCTGGCTTCAATCAGGAGGGGGTGGGAAGTACCTGCATTCCCTGGAGAACGTGCAAGGTAATTGAAAAGCTGCTGGCACATTTCATTTCCCTGCAAGTCTTGCTCCCTGCGTCCTCTCTGGCAGGTTTTATGTAGAACAACATTTATTCCTAAAAATTACAGCTAAACCCCCACTGGGCAAAGGAGTGTCTTCTGCCATACAAAGGGACTGCTGCAGCCATGACCTAATGAAGTGTCCAGTATGAAGATGTCACTTAAGCTTTAACTCTCCCTAAGTTTTCAGGCCAAAATTACAATCTATGGATCCTACGTGCCTGGAGCTGGCTAAGAATTTATCTCATCCTCTCAGGATAAGTTAATACATGCACATATATGAACCAATTATGCATACAGATAAATTATATAAAGGACATAAAAATAAGACAACACACAGGTTTTTGTGTTGCATACTCCAGTGTGTGTATATACACAGATTTCTCTACTCCATCAGGAGAGAATCTGAAATTTTCTAATTGAACTGATAAAGCAAAAGCATGAAATTCCAAAAACCACCAGGTAAAGTAAATTAAAGCTACACAAGAAGAGTTTTCAACTTCCCAAAACAGGCTGAATCCTCTATGTCTCCCCCGTTCCTTATTCTGTCCACTTGCAAATGTCAAATGTTTGTTTCCTCTTAGAAACAAAGACAACTCATATTGTAGCAGATGAAAGACTGCACGGGGAAAACCAAGGAAAAGTAGTTCAAGGAATTGGAAGGAAGATGTCAACTCCCAGTGTATGAAATAAGAGACACAGGCCAGGGATGTGACTCCTGAGCAGCATCTACCCAGGAGGTAGCACCACGTGGCCCCACAGCAGCTGTAAGAACACTCCAAGAGAATCCCAGAATCCTGGAATGGTTTGGGTTGGAAGGAACCTTAAAGCTCATTCAGTCCCACTCCCTGCCATGAGCAGGGACACCTTCCGTTATCCTGGATTGCTCCAAACCCTATCCAGCCTGGCCTTGGACACTTCCAGGGATGGGGCAGCCACAGCAACAAACACAATGCCTTGGAGAGCAAAAAAAAATCATTCTCAAAAATTCAGTGCAACATTTTGGAACAGCCCAAGTGGGAGCCCTGCAGTAACAAGTCTGGAGATATTCAAGGAAGGCAGAGTTTTTCCAAATGGTCTTGACAAAGGCAACAAAAGCCCCTGTTTGTGTGGGGTGCAGGGCAACAGTATCGCACCTATAGGAAGTGACAGCAGAGAACAGTTATTTCTAGACTCTTATTCCAGCTCCAAGCTCAGCTCCACCACGTGGCATTCCATGAGCTGTTCCTTTGGCCCGTTCCTGGCCACCAAGTTAATCACTCCATCAGCACTCAAAAAATACCCCATTTGCAGCTACGAGGCCAAACTGGTTTCAAAGAAATGGCTCTCACCAGACTTCCCCTTCCAAGCATTGAGAGATTCCTCTGCCATCAGTTTGTAAGCCAGGATATGACCAAGCTTGTGAACACTTCCAAGGCTTCCTCTCAAACCCAAGGACCTCTGCTATTCTCATTTTAGGAAAAAAGGTGGTCAAATAGCTTAAATGCTGAGTTGACCAAAACCATGTAAAATCCCTGCAGACAGTTATTTCCAAATATTACTGATAGTGTCAAGGTGAAACTGTAACATGCCATTCAAGAGGTAACTAAAACCAACTTTTGGTGGCTCAGTTTGCTGCATAAAGAGCTGATCAAAAAGGAGAAATAAAACTTGCAGTCCTTGGGTGATGTGGCAAACTGGATTTAGAGCAAAGTCCAAGCCTTGCACTCAGGAGTTTAGTCCAGCTGAAGGTAAATTTACAGCTGGGGACAAACAGCTCCTCCTCACACAGAACACCTTGAGGCAGTGTGGAGATTGCAGTTTTCTGCAGGATTCTGTCCCATCCAGCCACTGTGCCATCCACAACCAGCAAATCCCCAGCCCCAGGCTAAACTGTGCCCCCCAGTTTCCACTGTTTGTGCAGGAGCTGTGCATCCTCCCCCCAGCACTGCTCCACCGTTGCTGACATTGGAACCAGGCCCTGGCTTTAATGCACCACATCTGAATCCAATGTTCTGCTGTTAAAATGATGACAGAAGCATGAATCTCCCCACTGAAGCTTTGAGAGGGAAAGTCAAACTAAACAAGGCCCAGCAGCTCAGGCCAAGGTGTACTGAGGACACCCATTCTCCACAGGCCCTTGTTTTCCTTGGCACAGCTTGTGCTCCAGAGGCCATGGCCAGAGTCAAGCCCTTGGCCTGCACTTCACAGCTCTGATTTACAGGATTAGCAGGGCCTGTGATTAAATATTTGTCCGGGTCACCATAACTCGGGTATAATTACTGCAAAAAGAGTCAAAAAAAAAAGGTTCAAAACTGTCTCCAGATGCCTTTTTCCTTCAGTTGCTTTTCCATCAGCTTCTTCAACGTCAACAACGTGGAAAGAAAAATCACCCAGGTCTGGGGCAAGCTGTGCAAGACTAACCCAACTGCAGTCCCTCTCTGCAATCCCAGACCCTTCTTGCCTTCACCTGGCTCAAACCTGTACAAAACCATGAGTTTTTTAACAGAGTCTGCATTGTCCTTTGTATGGAAAGCCCCAGTCTGCCCTGGGAAGGCTCATAAAGGAGTGTTAGCTGCTGCCAATCTCTCCAGTCACTCATGACCTTACAATGTGCCTCCTGTCCTCCAGAGTTTATTACTCTGCTAGAGTCACTGACTTCCACAGCTCAAAGCAACCCCAATTCATCAGCAGGGAGACAGAAGCCTCTGGCAGGTGGTGGGGCAGAAGCACCTTCATCCAAGGAAGTCCAGTTGAGCAGATCCTGCCTGTCAGAGACTCAGCAGCAGTGTTGAGATCAGCCAGTCTGGCACCTTCCTGGTGCAAACCAGCTCTCAGGAGGAAGGCAAAGTAATTAGCACTGGCACAAAACCCCCAAATGTTTAGAACAGATTTATCTTTTTTTAAGGAGGTTTTTTTAAAATCAGTGTCCTGGTACTGCAGGAGGAAAACACCAAAAAAGGGTACTGCATAATTGATGCCTTTAAAGAATCCTCCAGTCAGTGCAAAATACAGGTTTGTTCACAGTGGTTTAGCTGGCTTTTAAAAAGGAGACATGAAAAAAGAGGTCATCCTGTATTTTTATAATCCTATTGGAATCGTCCAGTAAGAAAGTGGGCAAATCTTAGATAAAGGTAAAAATACCTGCAACATGCATGGAAGTATAAAAATTCAGGAATACCAAAAGACAAACTGAGACTTATAAGCAAGTCTGAACTCCCGCTGAATGTTTTATATTTTTAATTGCAAGCTCCACTGTGTCAAGCACAGTTCAAGGGGCTCTCTGGTAATTACACACTGCATTTACCATTTCACTGGGCTGCAGAACAGCAGGAGAAGAGATGTTTATACAACACCTCACAAAATCAACCTTTTGTGCCTGACTGGGGCTGCTGGGTATGGAAATGAGGGAAGGCCTGCCCCGGTCTGCCAACACCCTGCCAGGACACAGCCATACCTGTCTGGTGAGGCTCCCCCCCAGGTTCATGGTACCAGAGCCAGTTTTATTGGTCTGCAGCCACAGCATCACTGTGGAGGTCAGCTTGTAATGGGCAGTGCGGCCACTGGACTTCTCCTGCAAGTGGAAGGGAACAAAAAAGGGAGAGAGACAGAATGTTGGGGGCTGGCCTGGCAGACCCCACAAGCAACAGGACAGGTAAGTCTAACCCCACTCATATTGCATAGTCTCTTAAAGACAATTCTAAATGTGCACATTCCTCTAATTTTGCACAGTCTCTTAAAGACAATTCTAAGTGTGCATATTCCTCTAATTTTCCAAAGCAAATCTAGTTAAAGCARTTTACCCTCCTATTACCTTGTTTTTATTACCTAATTAGTGATATTTATCTGTAGCCCTTTATGTTAAAAAACCCCCAAATCTCAGGATCRCATGCACAGAAGGTAACATACTTTCAATTCTTCTGGGATTCTTTTTGATTACAGCCGTGACTTATCTCTGTCCAAACTGCTTCAGGGCATTTTCAAAAATTAACAGGGGAAAGAAGTTTACAGCCCTGACACAATATTGCATTGTTCACTGGAACACCTGTGCTCCTTAATTGTCTGGAATTAACTGGGTTTTGTTTTCACTTAGGTGTATCAGCTGCCCCAGAGGCTGTACCTGAACCTCCACCACGTGGATGGAATCCCAGCATCCCTTAATCTTCTTTGATCCATCTCCAGCCTTCTTAATGAGGATCACCCCGGCAAAGCCATGATCCAGATCCCAGAGGTAGACAGAGGAGACTCCACCTTCAAAATACCTGCGGGATGCAATCCAAAGGCAAGTTAAAAGCAAGCAGGACCCAAGCCAGAGTCAGATATCAATAATAATAATCTTAAATAAGCAGAATTTCTRTGTCCTAATACAGATTATTTTTTCTTTCAAGACAGCACACTCTCACCAGTTACACACCCAGAAATACAGCAGTTCAAATCACTTTATAATGCAGAGACTTTAATTACAAAAAACCTGCACATTTCTCTAAAGGAGAATAAAGGTCTGGTGAGAACCAGAGCTATTTACAGATTTCTACAGGACTTGAGCAAACAATTCCTCTGATTCCAATTACCTACAACAGCTGGTAAAAGCACAAGCTACAAAGTGGGCTGAGAGTAAGGCTTTATTTTACAATTTCGTCTTTTTTTTTTTTCCTCTTTTCCCTCGCTGTTAGCAAAGTCTGGAAGTTCTTTACAGCAAAGTTCACTAATTAAGACAAAAGGGAGCAAGTAAGTAGCTTTACGTTGCTGCCTCAAAAGTTTGTGTGAAGCTGACACTGATTTACTGCAAAGGGAGCTGAACTGAAACCAAGGATCTCAGAAATGCAGGGATGCTGCTGAGGTTTTATTATTCCAGCTTCAGATACAGGAAACAAGAGAGAATAAACCAGACTGCCTCAATCTCAGGTGTCTGTTAGTAAAAGCACACTCAGAAAACCAAGAAAGGAATGGGATCTGTAGAGCCCCATTCCCTACATATGACACTGGTGCAGATGGAAAATGCACTTTAAAATAATGGTAAACAACCCGACACTGTTGGAAGAAAGATGCACGAGGATTAATTTTGTCTTCTAGAACACYGGAATTGCAACCCCCAGCGTTTTACCGCTTCCATTGTCAAGTCACCAAGCAGCCATAAGGAGGATGAAGGAAAAGGCAATAAATACTCTTCCACGGCACACAACTCAGATCTCAGGGATGAACATGGCACACAAGGACCATGTGAAAGGAGGAGAGGCAACTTCATCAACAACACGAAATATTGGTAGTTAGACTTTTCACTGCCTGCAGGAGGGCAAAATCTCATCATCCGAAGACACGAGGAGCTGCCAGGACTGACAGTTCCCAGGCAGATTAACCTCGTCTGTGTTCTGCTCCTGAGTGTCACACAGACCTGGGAGTCACCACACATCCATCCTCTTCTGCAAGAGAGGAAATTACCACTCGTGGCCAACATGAAAAAATTATTGAACGTTCCCACCTTTGTGCTCCCCTCCTTTCTAAACAAAGGCCTACCAGTTGTGAATGGTGCTTAAAAGTCAATTTACTGTGCAGTTTGGACTTCAGGTATTACCTTGAAGCATTGTGGATTCAAGCACACTAACCCACCCTTCCCAACAGTCAGGAGAAAAGATATTGGCAAGTGAATGCCAACAAGACTTTCAACACTTCCAGCATATTCTCTGCRCTTACAGACCAGCCCAATACATTGTTCCAAGAGGGCAGAGCCACCAAAGAGCCCCAAATCCCTTTAACTGCAGACATCCAAGTCTGTATCCAAACCAATGCTGACCTCAGGAGGGGCAAACAACTTCCTATTAACTCACCACAGACTTTCATTTTTAATGAGTGACTCTACCAGTCCTCACCAAGCTCAGCCTGGGCAGTTCAGGACCCACTGTCCTGTGGCACTTGTCAACAACTGAAAACACAAAGCCCTTTTCTGCCCAGCCATGCTAAAGCCAGACTTCACACAACTTCAACCTAACAAACCAACAAACACCCTTTTTATATCCCCTGGGTATTCACAAACGGATTTTGGTTAATGTAGTTAATGGGAATTCCAGTCCTGCAGTGAACCTCAGTTCCAACATAAGTGACCCTTCCTTTGGCAGTGGCAATCAAAGGTCAGAGAGCAGCAGTTATTGTCTGTTCTCAGAGTGAGACTGCTTCAAAATATATATATAATATATTCTTTTTCATACACAGAATAAGTGAATTCACTCAAAATGAACTGGCAGGCACTGAGAACATTACTGTGTGCACAGACAGTTTCCCCATTACCCACTTTACGACCTTGCTACGAGCATGAAACATTAATTAAGAGAGGGACCGAAACAAGGTTTTGGGAAATTTATTCTTACCTACTGTTCTTTGATCCTAATGACATGAAACAGGAAAAAAATAATTTTTATGTGGTTCACCTTTATGAGATTTTACATAAAGGCTTTTGTGGGTATTTTAAGAATGTGCTAAAATGTTGTCTGAAACCACATAAAACCATGTGAAGAACCTCCCGCCAGAACCAACAGCGCACACATGGAAACGCTTTAACTGCCTTTGGAGATTTAATGAATCAAATATAGTATTAATATTGTTTTAAATACCAACATGCTATTTCAATAAAGCTGCTTTGCCATATCCAGACTAAGGATCTGGAGACTGGAACAACAATGCCAGCGACTGAATCCAAGGCACGCCAGGATATACATTATCCAAAGGCTCCTCTGTGCTTCAGCACTATAGAACCACTCCAAAAATTCACTCCTCCTTCGTGAGGAGAAAATATATAGCACTGATCACTCCACTGGATTTCACCTTTCCTCACGCAGCACTAAACTGGGATTTCTGAACCCAGGAAAGTCATACTCGGAGAGGGGAACATTCCTTGAAACCCTTTTTTTTTTTTTTTTTTAAGAAAAACAAAGAGGTGCCACAGGTTAATCGGTCCATAATAGAAAATGGGATGACAGATTGGGAGGAATTTAAATTGACATTCGTGGACTTGGATTTGCTGCAGGAAGGCTGGACTTCCTCCAAGAAACCCTTTCACCATGGACTGAAAAGCAGCACATACTAAAATCCAAGCAGGAGAGGTACCAGCTTGGAAAAGGTTCCAGGAAGGCATAAATGGGGATCTTCTCTGTTAAAGAAATGGATGGGCAAGGCAGAGCACAGGCCCAGAGTCACAGGCAGCAGTTGCAGCAAAGCACTAAAGCTCCTGGAYTGAACATCTCTTTCCTTGGTGGCCTGTTCTGGATGTCCCCCTCCCTGATCCTCCCACACAACCACTGCTGGAAAAAGCAACGTGTCTTCTTTGGAAGCTGGAATCACAGAATCTTTAAGGTTGGACAGGTCCTTTAAGATCATCGAGTCCAACCATCAACTCAGCACCACTGTGTCAGCACTAACCCACGTCCCCAGGTGCCACATCCACACGGTTTCTGAACACTTCCAGGGGTGGTGACTCCACCACTGTCCTGGACAGCCTGTTCCAATGCTTTACAACCCTTTCTCTGAAACTTTTTTTGTAATATCCAACTTAAACCTCCCCTGGCACAACTTGAGGCCATTTCCTCCTGCTGTCAGGGAGAAGAGACCGACCCCAACCTGGCTACAACTGTGCTCTCCCAAAGCATCCAAGCAACCAGCAGATGGTTTTGGGATGTACAAGAGGCCCCAGGTAGGAGGAATTCATATTGTGGTACCTCAGAAACATCCCCAAGGAATAAACCACTCTCAAAGGACAGCAGTTCAAAGCAAAGCAATTGCTGCTCTTCTGCCTAAGGACACGATCGATCCAGGATGTTTCAATCAAAATCAATCAGGCTTTACCTACAGACAAAAGTTTGTTCTAAAACAATGAAAAATCATCATTTTATGGTTGTCATATCCCTTTACTAACAACCAAAACACTGCTACATGATACCACAGTTGTGTTCAGTTGGAAGGACCTAAAAAGACCAAGTGACATTCCTGTCCTCTCTGAGGAGAGCCAGTGTTCTTCCATCTCTGGGAAAGTAACTTTTTGTAAGGCTGTCCAGGAAGGTGACTAAAAGGYGTAAGGCCCAATGTAATCATTCATTCTCTTTACAGAATTCAGAACAGCAGTTCACTCAAAATCAATTATAGTTTTAATGTCATGATCAAACACTGAATTTTTATATCCGTTACTCATCAACCACAGAACTCCTGGAAAAAGCTGTTTTATACAAAAAATGTCACACTTAAGACTGACCTACTTTACAAATGCAAGAATAAAAGAAAATATTTAAGCTAAGAGTGATCCAAAGCTTTATGAAGTGTTTGAAGTTGAAGCGGGTGGAGACACAGGATGGAAACTTGTCTAAGGAGCTGGAGCTGTATCCATGAAATAGAGGCTGTGGCCAGAACAAAGCCATAACTTCAAGAGGGATGTGATAGGGGAGGAAATCCCCCAGCTTCCAGCACAGACCTCAAGAAAGGAGGGCAGATTAATCACTCTGTTTTACCACTGAAGGATGGCTCAGAAAAGGCCCCGTGACTCTCCTGATAACATACTGCTCCTCCCAGGTCCCACCAGTGGATCCTGGACCCTGTACGGAGAGAATGACTTTCCACCACGCAGCAATAAAACCAAGCTCTGACTTTCAATTACACTTCAGAACCAAATCACTCATCCATAAAAACAYTTGTGTATTTTCCAGTAAGTCGCTGAGAGCCAGAGACAAAAAGTCAGTGGCTTATGGCTCTCACAACCCCCTGATGCCAAAGTACCAACACCTGGAACCTCAGCCTGGCCCTGCGAACCTTCCAAAGGCTTGCACAGGGTTTCAAACTGGCTCACTTAAACCAGAAAAATATATTTTCTTTTATTCCCTAAAGGTCACATGGTTATTTCTTCCAGCTACAGAAGTTCAGCATAGAAAGGGAAATGTCTCCAGCTATTTAGATCAACAGACTTCCAAGAAAACTGGCATTTAAAAATCCTACCCCAAAGGAAAATATTGAGCATTCAGCTACAAATGTTTTTACAAGAGTGACAATGGCTAAAGTCACAACGTGAGCAGCTGGTGTCTAACAGCAACCCAAAAYATTTCCTAAATGCCAAGGTGAGGAAGCAGACATTCCAACTATTATGGGAACAGAAGACTGGAATGGCAAGTGACCTGGCACAGCTCCCACCAAGTCCTTCCCCTGGTACCTCAAACCAGCACAGAAATCGCAACAGAAGCATGAACAAAGTGACAAATTTGAGCAAYCCACCTTCTACCAAACCCAAAGCAATCTCACACCTAAAGCTGGAGGAGGAACAAATTCTTCAGAAGATCAGTTGTCCCTAAATAATTCTGTCGCCTCATCCAGTGATGAGGCTCAGAAGCCTGTTCTCTAATAAAAGGACAGGATGGTACCAGAAACCAGCCACGATGTGACACTTCTCCCACTGCTCTGAGTACAGATGATTTACAGTTCCTCTCTCCTCCTTCCCTGGTCCCAGCAGCACAACTGTGGAACACTTCCACAGTGTTACCCACAGAGTTAAARTGGAGAAGGTAAAATTTCTGTACACAGCCCAGGGGTTTTGCACCCCACTTGATGAACTCAGCCCCAATTATGCCTGGGGGCTCTGTACAGGTATTTTACAGGAATTCTTTCCAGCATACACAGGTGCAAAAATCCCTGGAGCAAACATACCAATCCAGTTAGGTATGTGTAACTTCAATGCCAGTTGTACTTAAAAGCACACATCTGGACCACGGTGGGATGACTCAAACTGCACAGCAGAGTTGTGAAGTGCAGGAACTCTGCAAGGAAGGAAAACAGTACCCAAACAATGGGATCCTGAAGGCTAAAAGCCTCCCAGAACCTCCCATTTTGTGCTTTCTAGCACCTTTCATTATTTAATAAAAACCACGTACTGCTCACATTTTCCTTCCCATCCAATTGCTCTTGGCAGATGGAAACTAACGACCAAATCCCTTTGGAGAAGTCACCTAGAAAGAGTTCCATTAGCCACCTAATGAGCAAGACAACAGGCAACAGGTCACTCTGTAACATGTCCAAACTGGAACATTCATTAACACCAGGAAGCTCYGACTGCTTCCAAACCCTTTGGCCGTGGCCATCCTTGGCAGCACAGACACTGCTTCACCCACGCACCCCCAGTCTGCCCCATTCCAGACTCTGCCAGCTGAAATTCAAACATGGCAAAAGACAGCAGAAATCTGTGGAATGGTTAAGTTTGCCAAAATCTTTGCAGGCTGCAGATTTCACGTGACATCAATTCTTCTAACAGGCTATATCAGATATACCACAAGAAGACTGCTGTCATTTCTGCCTTCAATTTCCATCATTTGTGAGAGCATGAGGTAAATTTCTGTCCATACAATACAATGTATTATTAGAGACAACCAGTTCAAAAATTCCAGTTCACAGTAAACCGACAGGTTAAAATTTTGTCTCATTTTTGAAAGTAAGTAATTTCTTTGTAGGGATTTAAAGCCTTCAGAGAGCAGTGTTTGAGGACAGTGCTGCATCATCAGTGCTGACCTCCTAATCCAAGTGTTCAGATTTTATGTAATCACAGAGAACCGTGGGAACCCAAGGGAAAAACTCCTCCTCCACCCAATATCTCCGATTCAGAAGATAAGAATGCAGTGTGTGCAAAGCTGCTCCAAAATGGAACTCCCAAAGAAAGAAAAAATCAGACGAAAAGCAACTGATTTAGTTTTCCAGCATGACAGTACATTTAATTTTTCCCTCTCTTCTGAGAAGTTTCTCTAATCTGTGTAATATGTATCAACAACCTCAATATTAATTCTGCTCTGAGTGCTGAGCTGCCCATGGGCAYGCCGAGGAGGGGATCCCAACACTGCTGTTTTCCACATCTAAATAACTTCTTGGGTAAACATGGCTGTAATTGTAAAAGCAGAGACATGAAAGCAGTGAATGTCCTGGTGGTTTAGACCTGTCTTAGGAGACTTCATCTCACCCTTATCAGCCTGACCCGGAGGCAAGAATCTCCCTGATGACATAATCCTGATGTCACACCCTATTGTGCAAATCCCCAGCCAGCAGCGAGATGGAAAGTCAGGTTTCCTTAGTGCTGGGATGCACAACAAACCCATCTGGATTCAATTTGCAGGGCCCTTGCTGTGCAAGCCCCAGGAACTCCCATGCCCAGGAGAAAGCCGGCACAAAAGGCTGGAGCAGTAATGAGGAACAGGGAGCTGATGGCAATAAAGTCACTTCAAAGCTTTCCAGGGGTTTCGAGTTCAGGCAAATCAGGTTTGCATCTAAACACAGACACAGGGCTCATACGAAGAGCTCACAGCTGCTGAATCCCTTGGCGAGCTCCAACCCCGTCCAACCCAGCCTTGGACACTTGCAGGGATTGAGCATCCACAGCTTCTCTGAGCAGGCGCTGCCAGGGCAGGCTGTGCCGAGACCAACCCGCTCGTCACACCTCTTACATCTGTTCTTTACTTGGTGGAATCAGAGCTGTTCCATGCACAAAATAAATCAAAGTTGGTCCAACAAATAAACTCACAAGTTGCTACAAACCTTGTGAGAAGTGTAAAGTATTTTGTGAGTTGGCCTGAACTCCACTGCGAGGCTCTCAGGGTCTGTCAGACTGGGGGAGGAGAAATCAGGTGACACTACAGCAGATCTCAGGAACCGTTATAGCCCAAGGGCAGCACTAACAGAGGTTTCCACTTTTTCTTATCAAGACAAGTGGGCTAAGGCAGTGTCAGAGGTGGTTCAAGCACACAATTCAAAATAAACTAGGAAAAAGGGTAAAAACGGCTAAAAAAGGTAAAACTATCCAGCAGTTTACGGGGCATCTGAACATACTTGGTATAGATGATGGCACAGGGTTCAATGGCAGCAAGTCAGTCAAAATGAGACATCCCTGAAGCTCAGGAAAGCCAGGCTGTTCCATGAGATTAAACACAGTAATCAAAAAAAAAAATATAGTCACCCCTGAGCACTCTAAAAATGAAAGGGCAAACTCATCTGTCACTGGGACTTCACTGCTGTACCTGATCAAGCTCTAGCAAAAGGCTCCTCAATGTACACATTCCTGAGGCCCATGGTACAGGGAACTCCTCAGCCTTTCCTCCTCCAGAGCAGAGCAAAGCAATGGATGCTCAGTTGGGCTGGAAAGAACACCTGTGTTCCATCCATAGGACACAAATATCCATGCTGCAAAGAGCAGAGCACCGGCTGGCAGGGGTGCCACCCTCAGCACTGCTAACACCATCCAAAACTGCAATAACTAACCATTCTGGACCAGATTCCAATCAAAATTCAATAATAAAAGGATTACACACAACAAAGACATTTCAGAGGTCAATCCTCTCCCAGAYCTCCTTCCACTCCTACCAAATTCCTAGTCCAGTGCTTTAATATAACAAACTGAAAATGGATCAACATCAAAACACAGAGAGAAGCAGAAGTTCAAAAGGTTTCATGGCTCACTCTGTTGAGGGAACTCAAAACCTTAATCAATACAAACATTTTCAGGAGCAGAATGATTAAGATGATGTTTTATCTTTTTTTAAAGCTGTTAAAAATCAAAAGCACCAATAAATCCAATTTAAGCCAAGGAAAAAAGGAGAAATAGCTTTCTAAATGTATGTCAGTCACTAAACCAGTCCAAAGTTGCCAAAACTCATCCTGTTTGCAGACAGATCAGCAGCATCCTTCCCAAGGGAGGTCTACTTAATCACTTCAGAAATTATTCCTTCCAGACAACAAAGAGCCATTAGATTACTTAATTAAAGCCCTGATTATCTCCAACCCAAAACAAGGGAAGGCAGAATCTAAAATAGAGAGATTTAACCAGCTGCCCTGGTCCTCATTACGCTTTGATTTCAATCAAGCACACACACGTCAAGCAAAGGGCAATAAATTACAACCATGTGTTGGAAGAAATTATCTTCACCATATTGGAAGTGGAAAGCCAAGGCTCTAACTGAGTGGTGTAAGATATTAGACTTCCATCTGGGAATAATAACCTACTGAACACAAACATACCAGGGCATTAGCTCCAGGCACTGTTGGAGTTAAACCTGGCAGCAGGAGATGGAAATGAAACAGTTGTTTTTTGGGAAAGTGACATGGATTTTGGTAAAACAGATAACCAAGAAATATGCTTGTTGTTTAACACAAGAGAACAGAGAGGGAATTAAAACCTGGTAAAATTCCTCTTTAACCCAAGTGCCTCCAGAAAGAAAAGGTGGGAAACTTCAGAGATACTAAAGGTAGTGTACACTAAACAGACCCTTAAGGACAACTCAGCACTGGTTCAGAGGCACTGAAGGTCCCCAGCAAGCAAATCCRCATGGATTATTTCACACAAACTGTTAACAAATCCGTAACAGGCTGTTTCCCTCAAAACACCCACGACAGCAGGTGCCAACCCCTTGGGAAATGGCAAATACAATGCAGTGACTCACTGAACGTAGGTGGAGACTTACCACACCTGATGAAAAGAGAGATCTAAAAAGGAAAGGTGTGTGGGCCAAATGGGACTGACAGAAGGAAAAACCGAAGCGATCTGAGGCGTTGGGAGAGGCCCGAGATGAATTCTGTGAGATATCATCACTTTCTGTGTTAAAGGTAAAATGGGAGCTAATCCAGGGGAGGTTTGGACCACATGTGGAGAGCAGAGGGGGACGGAGATGTTCTCAGAAGTACTTGTTTATCTATAGATGCTGGAATGACCAGCGTAAGATGTATCTGGAAGCTCAGGAGTGAAGTGAGCCTCATGCAGAGGAACTTCTGAGAGACCTCTCCTGTGAGGAAAGGCTGAGAGAACTGGGTTTGTTCAGCCTGGAGAAGAGAAACTTCGGGGTGACCTAACTGTGGCCTTCCAGTGCCTGAAAGAGGCGATAGGAAAGATGGAGAGAGACTATTTATAAAGGATGGAGTGCCAGGACAAGAGGGAATGGCTTTCCACTGCCAGAGGGCAGGGTTAGATGGGATATTGGGGAGAAATTGTTCCCTGTGAGGGGGGTGAGGCCCTGGTACAGGTTTCCCAGAGAAGCTGTGGCTGCTCCATCCCAGRAAGTGTCCAAGGGCAGGTTGGATAAAGCTTGGAGCCACCTGGAATAGTAGAAGGCGTCCAGCAAGGCTGGACACAAAGCCACTACTTGCTCTGAAAAATCCAGCAGAAACTCTCATTACAGGAATAAAACGCCTTAACAGCCCAAGAAATTCAGGCATGCTGGGATCTGGTGTTCCCTGTGAGTGCTGTGAATTTTTTTGTATTCACTGTTATCTTTCTCCCGTAAAATAGTGTGGCTGTGGTTACAGGGGCAGCTCAGAAACATTCTCTACTCCACAGAGGGACAAAACAGCCTCTTAAGGGACTGCTGGTGAGGAGCTGATGTGTCAGATTTGAGGCTTCCTACTCAGCACCATTTTCATCCTCTCCATCTGCAACCACTGCACTTAAACTGGTATTTTTTAAGAGAGAATTTGTAATGTTAAGTATCCATTAGCCTGGTGTCCCCTGTGAAGGGTCTGTTTGGGCAAACAACCCCACCAGAGTGAACAGAAATGATGAAAGTCTCTGCAGGTCAGCTCAAAAYGCAGATTTTCTGCCTACAGACTGATCTCTGTTCCTGGAAGGTGAACCTGGAATAGATCTCCCCATCTAACAGAAACCAGAATTTCCACAAAAGACACAGTCCTGAGGGCTGCCAGCACACTTAGCTCTTTGATTAATACATCAACAAGCCTGAAGTATTTCCCAATGCTGGAAAAGCTCTGTTGTCCCTGGCTCTGGAATTCAGAAGGACACTGGTAACTGGCCCAGGATGCCTCGTGCATTCCCCTCCCAGCTCCACGAGCTGCCAGAGCAGCAGGGCAGTGACACCTTCACCGACATCGCTCGGCCCAGACCCACTTCTGGCTTTACAGTGCGTTGCCAGTATTAGTTCCCAGCTCCAGCAGACCATGGAAATAACATCCCTGCCACTGCCATCCTGTTCCCACCACAGCCCTCCCCACGCTCCAGACTCCCATGTGGCTCCAGCAGCTGTTCCGTGAGGAATTGCTGCAGTCATTCCCAACCTGACGTGTTGGCATGAGCAGCACT
This sequence comes from Amblyornis subalaris, assembly GCA_018881555.1. NCBI lineage: Eukaryota > Metazoa > Chordata > Aves > Passeriformes > Ptilonorhynchidae > Amblyornis > Amblyornis subalaris. The sequence goes on from JACAXG010000293.1 coordinate 32,833, forward strand.
GAGAGAAGCTGGCACTTGTTACCACCTCTGAATTCACCCCCCTCTGATCCCCAAGTAAAAATTAAGCCTCTGCTGTCAAAATACAAAAATCCAATTGTCTTATTCAGGAAACTGCAGAGCCCAACTACAAGAACAAAAGCCTGTTTCTCTCCACATCTCTGTTGTAGGTGAAGTACAAATCCTRATTTCAAGCACGACGAACCCTTCAGACACTGAGGTTAAGTTTCCTTAACTGTGCAAATTCTTTCCACAAATGCCACAATATTTTTACACTGCTCAGCCAAACATAAACCACCCTTGTCCTCTTTTTCTCCCCACATTTTTGGGATCACAACAGGCACTAAAGTGCTCTGTACTGACACATGTGCTCATCTAGTCTGACCTGTCCTCCCTGGCTGTGAAACCAGAGTGATCCCTCCTGGATCCCCTCCAACCACATCCTGCCTGTAAAACTTGCACTGACAAATAGAAAGATGGCATTTGGAACAATCTCACCTTATTCTTCCACACAATACATTAAGATTGTTATATAAAGGTGCTGCTGTACCCCACACTGAGCAGGGCTCAGCAGACTCACCTCAGTCAGAGAAATCTGCCCTGTGCTTTCCTTCCAGCAAATTCAAGCTGTTTAAAGAAGTTACTGTATCCAGCCATGACTTCATGGCCATCTGAGCAGAGAGGGATTTAAAAAGACAACCTTGGTTCCATAAACCTCCTCATTTTTGTCTCARGGTATTAAAAATCTTATTGGTCCTGGTCTGTTCTGCATCTGGGGAGTAACTGCAAACTCAACTTTGCTGAATATGCAAAATTCCTTTCTTCCAGTCAGTTCAGATACCAATAACAACTGTTACTTACAAGAGAACTTGGATAGCTATGAAAACAATGCATGAAAAGAAGTAAAAATTTGATACCTGTAACAAAAGTGACGCTTACACATTCAGACAGGCTACATTTACATCAAGCCACAAAATCCAGCAAGAAAAGTTCTTTTTAATGTGCTTTTGTCAGCACTGTAACATGATGAACTACATCCAAGGCTGTGTTTTATCTCCATTTTTGGGCAACAGGAAGCAGCAATGAAGTTTGTTCACTTTTTTCATGCTCTTTAGGCATCTCCAGTAAAGAAGTATCCCAGTACTGGACACATTTACTAGTTACTTTTGCTTTGCAACACTCACTTGCTGCTTAGTTTTAGCATCACTATTTCCAGCCCAGCACTGATTAGACCATGGTCTACAGAGACAACAGCTAAACCTGATCACATCCCACGGCTCTGGATGTAACCGCAGCGCAGGACCAGCACAACCCAATTTATAGAAAAACTGTTCAACTGCTAAGTCCCCCAGACAGTTTCCTGTTGCTGCTTTAAAAAAGCCACTGCCTAATCTACATTTATGTCACACGTGCTCTATTAATTCCTTTGTTTTACGCCTCTTTAATAAGACAGGGCCTAAAACAAGCATCCTGCAGCAGAAGTACATTAATCCCTGCCCAACTGCTGCATTTCAGTGTTCAGTACCTGTCATTTTACTGGAAGATGTGAGAGTTGCTGCTCTACATAGAGATTTTTTGAGACTACAGCCTTGAGGGAATGGAAAACGCAGATGGTTTAAAACCGAACTTAAAGATCAAAGGGAAGCCAGGTCATGCCAGGACAAAGACACCATCAATCTGTTAAAGGGGGAGGGAGGTGGGAAAGCCCCTCATCATCTGCCTTTGGCACCAGCTGACAGATCTGATCACGTCTGGCACCACAAAATCCCAGCGCTGCCTCCCCTCCTGCCTCGGCCACACCCTGCCAGAGCCTGTGTGTGCACTGCACGTCTGCCCCAGGGGACAAAGACAGAGAGGAAGGCACTTCTGAGGGTAGGACTGACATACAAGTCTCTGTACTGGTCAAAGGCATTGTTGGCTTCCACCTCCAGCTTGCGCAGGCGAGCCGAGGGCATGGCACCGTCCTCCAGGGGAGGGTCGTACTTGTTGCTCCACGGTGACCTGCCAGGAGACAAGAGAAGGAGACAGTCAGACAAGGGGACAAGACAAACAAACAGACAACCACACGAACCCCGGTCATGGCCCCAAGGCTGCCAGATTTCAGGGAGCTTTTGGACAACGCTCTCAGGCACAAGGTAGGATTGTTGGGGTGTCTGYGCAGCGCCAGGAGTTGGACTGGATGGTCCTTGTGGGTCCCTTCCAGCTCAGGAGATCCCATAGCTCTGAAAGGCTTAATATTGGTGGGTCTGACCTAATCCACAGATGCTGAACTTCCAAAAAAACCAAAAGGTGCCCAGTGCAATCTACCTGTAAGAACTGCACCCTCCACGGCCATTTCAAATGCTGGCAAAAAGGGGACACTGAGCCCTCAAAATTCACCTGGGGAGCACTCCCTGGCTTCAGGTTTTTCTACAGAAAAAAAACACTTCATGGGTTTCAATCTGGTCCTTCTTAAATATTCAAAACCAAGGCTTCAGCTGTTGCACATCAAATATTTAAATTTGTTTTCATGCAAATACAAAACGATTGTGTAGTTTATTTTGGATCTGACAGTATTTGAGCCGAACACTGCTGGCTATGGTAAGGTCTACATTTTCCTCCACTATTTTGCTTTGAAATAAACTCAGCCTTTAGCATAACATTAGGAATCCCTTTGAACAGTTTGAAGGGTTTAACAGGGTTTGTAAAGCTGAAGGTTTTACTACAATTTCTGCAGGTGTGGAAGAGATTTTTGTGCTTTTAATGAAAGATTTGGTATTAAAAGATTAATGGAATCCTTTAGCCCATCTGCTTGAGGCTTTATAACTCCCATTCTGGAAACCTGCATTTAGCTTTTCATTTCCCCTTGGAGTAACCCCCTTACATATAGCACTGCTGGTTTAAAGAAAGGCACCTCTACCCTTTCTCTCTCTTTCTCCACTTTTCCAAGCCCCCAGCTGCAGCACCAGGTCCCAGTGCCAGCCGTAGGGAACAGCTTTTCCTCAGTAGCCCTTTGTCACTCACTTCTCAGAAAGGCAGCGGGGCCTGACACCTGTTTGATGCAAAGCACAAAGCTCAGGCTCTGCTTCGCTCCTTTCACTCCTCCCAACCACACCCGACTTGAAAGGTGAGACCAGGAAAAGCAGAATTGTGGTGTCACATCCACCCGAAGTGATGTTTTCAGGTGGTGGTTCTCATCTCAAGTGCTGTGTCCAGTCCCAGAACCTTTGTTCAGGAAAGACATTGAGGGGCTAGAGCTTGTCCAGAGATGACAACAGAGTTGGGGAAGGGGCTAGAGCCCCAGAAACTGTTGAAGGAGTTTGGGGGGCTCAGCCTAGAGAAAAGGAGGCTCAGGGGGGACCTTCTGGCTCTGCACAACTCCCTGACAGGAGGGGGCAGCCAGCGGGGGTCAGGCTCTGCTCCCAGGGAACAATAGGACAAGAGGAAAYGGCCTSAAGCTGGGCCAGGGGAGGGTCASGTTGGGCATCAGGAGGAATTTCTTCATGGAAAGGGTGGTCAGGCATTGGAAGGGGCTGCCCAGGGAGGTGGTGGAGTCCCCATCYCTGGAGGCGTCCAAGGRAGGACTGGACGTGGCACTCAGAGCTCTGAGCTGGATGACAAGGTGGGGATTGGGCACAGGTTGGACTCGATGGTCTTGGAGGGTTTTTCCAGTCTTAATGATTCTGAGATTTTGTGATTTGAAATAGTTCCTTAAATTGTGGTTACTTTGGAGAAGAGGCAACAGCCACAGCACAGGATCCCAGACTGGGTCAGGCTGGAAGGGCCCACAGTGGCTCACTGGTCCCACCTTCCTACTCAAGCAGGGTCATCCCAGAGCACACGGCACAGCATTGTGTCCAGGTGGGTCTGGAATATCTCCAGTGAGGGCAACTCCACATCCTCTCTGGGCAATCTGTTCCAGAGTGTGTAAAGAAGTTCTTCCTCATGTTCAGGTGGAACTCCCTGGGCATCAGTTCCTGCCCTTTCCTCTTGTGCCATTGCTGGGCCCCACGGAGCAGAGGCTGGTCCCTGCTCTGCYCCCTCCCTGCAGACACTGACAGACATGGATGAGGTCCCCTCTCAGCTCTTTCTTCACTCCTTTACCTAAAATCTCTGAGATCTGGGAGAGATTTGCACAAAAATCCCCTCGGTGTTCCCAAATGGCTCAACTATTCCAAATGGTGAGCAGAGAACTCCTGCAAAACCACCGTGAGATGCTTCCAGTGCAAACATCAACTCTCTTCCACTGGCTGCAGGAATGGCACTGAAGGGCAGCCCAGGAACACACCCTGCTAGCCAGCAGCTTGTGGCATTTTCATCCCATTCCAGTTGGAGCCAGCRGCGACCTTACCAACAAAAAAACCTCCTAACACAGCCCTGTACTTTTTATTTTTGTGGAAGAGCACTCCCAACACATTTAAACWCTTAACTGGAGGCTATTTGAAGAAAGACAGATGGACAAGCACTTAAATTTCAAAAGTCAGACCTCTAATTTCCCCAAAAGAGAATGGTTTGTGTTTCAGCTAACAGGTTTCAGTGTTGTTGGCCCCAAATTCCCCATAAGGATTCCATTTAACAGAGTGATCAAACACACTTCGAGTGGAAATGTATGGACAAAGTCAGGGACCTCGGAGTCTAGCATTAAAAAAAAAATTTAATAAAAGCTCTGCCTCCACAATGTGGATTCCGTGACTGTTTGATATCCTTCACAAACCTCTGTTGTTCCAGGAGCACTCACAGAAGTGCCTGTGAGACTCCCACAAGCAGGATCTAATAATATGAAGAAAATAAAAATTATCCACCTATGAAGATCCAAGGAGACTCCAAAATCCACCTTCTAGTCTGATCCATGTTTGACATGGACCAAACCAAGTCTGTCTAAATATAAGGAAAGACTAAACTGTGATGGGCTGAGCATTAGGATATTCACTTCCGACAGCACTTTTTTTTCCAGGCAAATTCCCAGTCAAATTGTAAAGCCACTCAAAAAAACCACCCCTATAAAACTGGATTCCCAGTGAGAAATTCTGACTACCCAGCCCTTGGGTACTCCTTTCTTGCTGAAGGAGAACGAGGCTCAGTTGTCCACAGAATGCTTTGAAATCCTTGGATTAGTGTTAAAAGAAACGCAATTAGCAACCTGTCCAATATGAAGAAAAGTTGTTTAGTTTGGAGTGTGCAGGAAGTGGGGGTGCAGCACGCTGCAGGCAGGGAATAGGATTCCCTGGGACTTTTAATCGAGTGTGTGGTTCTGCAAAATGGTTGTGGAAGCTTTTAAAAGCCCAGTGAACTCCTCCTAGATTTTGGCCTAATTGATTAAATTAGTGTAAGAGCCACTTCCCAGTAACAACTGCAGATTTTATGAGGTATGAAGGAGTGTCTGGACACAGGCTCAGAATGGGATTAACATGCACAGGGCAGTGCTGCTGGGGTTTCAAAGGCTTCTGCTGTGTGCTGAAGAAAAGAATTTACTTCATGAATCAGAGCTGGGACCAATCAATTCCAGAAGGAAGAATCACTTCAATCCAGAACGCCTGAATCAAAAGCCTTAAGGAACAGGACTCTTTAATGCCAGCAATTAACACGTGGTGCCTGTTCTAGAGGAACAAATGAAAAAGCTTTTCTGAAACCTCATTACTTAATAAGTCCTGAAAATTTCAAAGTTATTTTACAAACCAAATTCCTCCTGCTTCCTTGYAACTGTTTCATAACTTCTCAGAAAGAGATGGAGCAAATTTCAGAGGCAAGTGTGACATTGAGCTTAGAGGAAGGGCTGTCATGTGCCCTAATGAAACACAGGGGGTTATTAGCGACTGCACAAAGTCCCATTACCGTCTGACCAGTGCCTTTTCCAGTTCCCTGTGTCTCTGGTGATTGATGTCCATGTCAACAGCCTGAGTAGGATGCAAAGGGGCTGCAAGAAACATCACAACTTCAGGGAGAAAGCATCTCCTGAAAGCTCCACAAGAAATTTGGGATCTAGTCCCTCCTCTTGCCTCTGCCAGAGGGGCTGCAGCTGTGTGGGTCCATCTCACGGGGGGCAGCAGCTGTAAAACCCTCTCTTATCTACTAATTCAGAACTGATTAAATGCRTGTAGCTGCTAACGTAGATCTGACCAACTGGGGCACACACACTTAATGCAAAATGCTTTTAGAAGGCACCAGGCTCTTTTGTAGAAGGTTGAAATAGTTTCTAAATATGAGATTAGTACCCTAAAGAACAWGAGTGACACTCCACCTTCGAGTTCTGGTCACTTGTAGGCTGTCTGCAATAGGTTATATTTAAAACAACCCATTAGGATTTACACTCAGCCGCAATCCAGAGGCACTGTCAAACTCTGCATCCATTCTCATTCTCCATCTCCTGTTTCTGGGACAATGTGAATCTCAGCAGGTTCTCTCTGTAAATCATCTACACAGAGATGTGCTTCAGGTTAGAGAAGGACCTTTCCTGCAACTCAAAGCAACTGAACCAATTCATCTCAGATCCTTTACAAGCTCACCTGCTTCTGCAGTGATGCCTGAGCCAAAGAAGAAAGATTTTTAAAATATTTTCTGAAATTCTGCTTTGAAACACAATTCTTGAAACATTCTGGCCAGATGAATGTAAAATACTACATCAAATCTGCACAGAGCAAAGTGAGATTCTTACTGGAGATAGTTCCAAGCACTAAAAATGTAAACTATGACACTGAAGCTACAAAGAGAGACAGGTGGAAGAATGATCCCCAGAAGCAGCAGGATGGCCAAGCTGGTAATTCAGGGCAGGAGACGACCGGGGTTGTTACCTCACAGCCCAGCACCCTTCGTTAAGGGMAAGAATAGGGTGTACAATAGTCACAAAGGTTTCTGGACTGTAAGCTCCTGATTCTTAATTAAATATCTAGAACTATGCCACTGTCACTACAGCCATTAAGGAAAGTCAGGCAATGTGAGAAAGGGAGAGGATAATTTAAACATAAATTAAAAAATCATCCTAATTGCAAGGTAGAGGAAAAAACATTAAAGAGAGCCTATGTTCAAAGAGGYAGCCAAAGCACTGAAACCTCATTGTACCATTCCAGTATTACAGCCCCTCCTACTTCAAAATTAATTATATTGCAATTACACACAGCTTATAGGGTTCAAATATTTTCACTGTTTTTGTCTACAGTCCTCAGAATAAAGGAGGATCAGCTATTTTGGTAGACAGAGATTCCTCTTCTCTGGCAAAAACTTGGGCCAAGATTTTCAAACAGAACTAATGACACGGAGTCCAAAGTCAGTCAATCCTTTGCAAAACATGAGCGAAAGAGCATTTCCCAGCTGGCAAATCCACCCTGTTTTGTACAAGCAGAAGATGATTTTTTTTAAACCCATGCTTGCATCATCTCTTTTCTGTCATTATCCATTCCAGAGCTTTTATAACCTTGCAGTGGTCTAATTTCATATCAAGGCCATTTCTCTTAGAGAACTGACTGGTTTTAATTCAGAATACAAAAAATGAAGGGAAATACATCAGTCGCCCTCCTTTAACGAGATAACAACAGCACATTTTAGGCTTTAAATCTTTAAATTACTGAATTTTTTTGGCTGAAAACTACAGGGAGAAGGGCTGCAATACCTGTACATGGTTCTCATTTACAGAGCCCCTTGCTCTGGGTGAGAACTCACCTGTATGAGTCCCCATCTCTGTTGTAGTCACACAATAGATAATCTTTTCCTACCACCTTGTCTCGTGCAATCTTCAAGGGCTGATCCACAGAGGAGAGGAGATCTTCACACAGGCTCGGGACCTGAGGGGTGGGAGCAAACGACAGGGAGGGGAGAGAAGGCAACACGTTAAGGTCAAAAGGCAGTAGCAACCCTAAGAACAGATTTTGTTATTAACAGCCCACATCTGTCCCAAAGCCAAAACTCTTTAAGAAAAGCACTTCAGTCACAACACACTCCTATGCTCTGACCTCCAGTACTTTCAGGTTTAATTACCAAACCACTGGTGTGGTCCAGCACACTTCAATATGCACACGTTCCATGTTTGCTCYGTGCCAAAGCTAGCCAGGGAAGTGATTGTCCAGGGCTGATGGATAAAGGTAAATATTTAYAGTGGAGTGGAAATGAGGGAGCTGCCAAAGGAATAGGCTGTCCCTATGCTGGAGTGTGCTTTTCCCAAGCTCCCACTCTGGGTCGAGCTTAGAGCAGTTTCCAGGCAGGTGGCCAAGCATGACCACGCTGGCTGAGGAGAACACACGYGTCCATGTGCGTGCACATGTCACATCCAACACACCTCCTGTATCCTCCAGAGCTTCTCATGGATCCAGAACTCCAACTGCCTCCCTGCCCTGCACGTGGAGAAAGACAAGCTCTGCCTTTAACGTGGCAGAGAGGTAAGACTCCATCTCCCCTGCACACACTTCAGGTAATGTGCAGCCCTATGCCCCAATCCATCCCAGGGACCATCAACAAATCGTTCCTGCAGTTGTTACCATTAAACAATCAGTGCATTGTGTGTTTCCCACTGGAAAAACATTCCTGGTTTCACTGCAAGAGAAATGGACTAAAGCAAAATGCCCTTTCCCACCAATACAACAGGATCACAGGACAACTGCTAAGTTCTTGAATAGATTGGTAACAATGTGCTAATAAAATAATAAAGAAATAAGCAGTGTGGAATCTCTTCTACATTTCACTCCACTCGTAGAGATGAAAACCTGACTGAGAACACAAGGACAAAAGGCAATCAACGGCAAAATTAATCATGAAGTGATGAATTCACAACTCATAAGAAATGAAAAGGGGAGGGAGGAAGGAATAAAGAAAACATGGACACATGCTTTCTTCTCTTCAAGTCAGTGATTAACTGAATGGATTAGCATCATTCCTAAGGAAAGAAGCCTAGAGGAGAGAAAACAAATTTGGGGTGCAACAGCCCCGAAACTATTTTAATGCACTAGATGGGACATAAGGGATCAAACCGCCTGAAACAAAAACATTCCTAATCCTAAGTACAAGGCAGCAGCACACAGAGAATGACAGTCAGAGTGAGCAGGGACACACATAAACCAATGTGACTGTGAAAGACCAAAAAAAAAAATTCTAAATGGAAATGACAAAACAAACTGTGGCTGTCCCATCGCTGGAAGTGTCCAAAGCCAGGTTGGACGGGGCTTGGAGCAACCTGGGATAGTGGAAGGTGTCCCTGTCCATGGCAGGGGGTGGGACTGGATGAGCTCTAAGGTCCCTCCCAACCCAAACCATTCCATGACTCTTAAGATGCAATCAGCAAGTGATGCAACACCTGACAAACACAACCAACCCTTACACACACAAAAAATCAGGGGCAAACCGAGACATGGCTGGTAAAGTGCTGAAAAAGCTAAAATATTCGTTTGAGTGTTTTTACTTTGGCCTCTACACACTGTAACATGGCCATGAGTGAGAACTGCAGAGCCCAGTCCAGGAGCAGGGCAGTGCAGGATTTAACACAGCTCTGGGCTCTAATCAGAGTTTGTCATGTTGTTCCTCCAGATCTGGCTGAAGAGGCCTCAAAACCACAACACACTCCCTGGGTAAACAGAAGTGGACAGAAAGCAGCAGCTTTCAGGGAACTCTTTCCTTTTCCTGAGACTAGACAACCCAAATACTTCCCAGAGCTGATCCAAATCAGCAGTGTCATGGCACAAGTTAAGTGAAATGATGTATCTGTGTCCATGAGCCCATCTGGTTCCACTTTGTCCCTTCCTTCTCTTCCCCATTAACTATTAATTTTGGGCTGACTCTTCAGGCTGACAGCAACTTGAGCCAACTGCTTCACCTTCAGATACAGCACAGCCAGCCCAGAGCACCCCAGCACTGGGAGCTGCTCCCAGCTTGATCCAGAGGGTGACCAGTGGGATACATCCATCCCTTCCTCTCAGCTGCTCCTTGGCCAGGAGCCCAACAGCACAGAGATAAACGTCCAGGAACAGACTCCTCGCTCTGACCTGCATTTAGGATGAGTAACAGTGATGAAAACAGAACTGGGGGGAAAGTGGCATTTTCCCAGCCTCTGTTTCCATTCCGTTTCTTTGGGAACAGCCCTACACTACACGTGTGGTAAGGGAGCACGAGAGGCCTTGCTGTGCAATCCTTGAACCCCAAATATCCACACAAAGCGTTTTCACAAGAAACCCCAAGCCCGAGGCAGAGTTGATTCCCCTGCAGAAAAGCTGAATTTACAACCCTTATAAAAAAACCCACACAAGTAACTTTTAGATTTAACTTCAAGAACAGCACATGCCTGGTGTGGGGTTTCTGCAGGGCTTAGAACACAATCCCTTAACGACTAGAAGGAACTTGTAATTGTTTTTAAGACACAATCTACTAAACTAATCTTATCTGTGGATGACTTGGTAACAAATATTCATAAGCAGGGTCACTTCCCCAATTTCTGAGGGCGGTGGTTATTCCTACAGCCATAACAGTGACTGCATTATATCACACACTTACTAGAATATAATACCGCACTGTACTATAACCCTCCATTGTAAAACAAGCTGTATATCCACTGTCTCCTTGGTACAGACACTCCACGAGACTTCAGGCAATCTATTCTTTTCCCCTTCTCTTCTGTCAGAATAAAACAGAAGAAAATCCACTTATCTACTTTGGAAATATTACAAAATTTCTACAGTATTTATAAAAAGAACAGATATTCCAGCTGATAGAACTACTCATGTAATTCTAATTATTGGAAAAGCACCCAAGTGTGGCACAGTTACCCCACAAACCTAATTTTTATACCATTTATTACATCAACTTTCAATAGCTGCTGTACTTCCTAAGAATGAATTTACAATTTATGCACACTGCTCTTCCTCTTTTACCCTTGAAAACTGCTTACAAGGCAAAGGCAGTAATTTGAACAAGGTAATTTGCAGCTTGAAACACTTCAGCTTTATGTTCATGAGACTATGATTCCTTCCGAATTTAAGTCCTTTGGATTATCCTCCATGTCAAGTACTGAATCACTCTAAAACATTTAAATTACTGTTGTGCACATTCAGACTCTTGCAGAATTCAGTTTATCTTCTGATCCCAGCAAAGACAACTCTGCTTGGAAGGCAACTGATCCTCTGAGTTTTCAGCCTCAAACAGTGGATTTCTGTCGTTAATTTTTCTTATTAAGCTTGTTCTATGTTACTTGAAGAGCCAAAATTCACTTAGGTGCCTGAGCACTTATCTACAGTAGTCATTACATGGGGCATTTTGACCTAAATTTAGAAACACAAGAATTAACCCACTCCTCGGGCCAAACTGAAATGTCAAAGCAGTGATTTTGTTCAATTCATCACCGCACTATAAATAAATGTCACTGTGATGCAAACACTGGATGATGAAGGTTCTTTTATAAGCAAAGACTGGGCTCCCATCTTTGTTCTGACACCAGTTTTTCCCACCCTAGGCAGTGGAAGGTCACATGCAGAACACAATCTGCACCTTGTATCTTTAGCTAAAGGCCAGCATTAATGTCACTTGGCCCTAATGCACCCTTCTTCCCCCAGATCAGCTCTCAGTCATCTCTTCTGGTGGCTCTGGGTACTCATGAAGTGAGACCACCCTCAATGTAAATTAGAAGGAAAGAAAAGATATCTGGGGCTCAGCCTGGAAGGAACAGCAGCATCATTCAGAAGGAGCAGGGCACTGTGTTTGGGGGCTATTTTTTTCCAAGGAGATATACAATGGATGTGTAGTGCAGAGGAAAGAAAACCCGAATGAGAAGGAGGGAAACGTGTTGAACAAGGATCCTGTTGTCCTGTGTAACCAAATTCTCCAGCAGAGCTGCCCAGGTATGTAGACAGCGTTTTAATTAAGGCAACTGCTCTGCTATCAAGACAAATAATCACTTGTGCCAAAGTGGAAACCATACTTCTTTCGGAGTAGCTAAGCTCAAACATTCCTTCTGGACTCACTTCTTGGTTAAAGCAGCTTATTAGCAACTAAACAATTGCTTCTGGATTATTTTTTAAAATATGATTAAGCAAGTATCTAAAAAAAATGTCCATACAGGAAAGAGGAATAATAGCTCAGTTCTCCATGTCTGACACACTCCCCATCCTTGCTTTGATCATGCCGAATTACATCAAATTCTGCACTTCACACACTCAGGACAGTCAGTATTTTGGCTTAGTAGCCACTCCAGTACACCCAGGTGGCTGTTTTCGTCTACAGCCTTGACTGAAATGTATCACATCTACCACTGAAACAGCAACATTCCTGGTATAACAGTCCTTGGAAATAGTCTTTTTCCATGTTTATTCAGAGGCCAGCATTACTGACTTCCACAGGAACCTTACACACTGGAAAACTATGCTAAATGCAGCAAAAGTAAAGATTATACATATTTTCCTTAAAGAAGCAGAAGGTACAAGGGGAATGGCTCCAAACTGAAAGAGGTAAGTTTACACTGGAAATTTGAAAGAAGTTCTTCCCTGTGAGGGGGGTGAGGCCCTGGCACAGGTTTCCCAGAGAAGCTGTGGCTGCTCCATCCCTGGAAGTGTCCAAGGCCAGGTTGGACAGGGCTTGGAGCAACCTGGGATAGTGGAAGGTGTCCCTGTCCATGGCAGGGGGTGGAACTGGATGATCTTCAAGGACCCTTCCAACCCAAACAGTTCTACAATTCTGGGAAGATGAGGCAAACTTCAATTAGCCAAGGAGGCATTCAGATCCATCTGTGTTTTGAATCTGCACCTGCACTGTGCAGGTATCCGAACACGTGCGTGATGAGAGCAGTTTTTAATTAAAAGCCCCATCCCACCAGCAAAGTGAGTGTTTTAACTGCATGTGAACTTTTAACGTTAAAGGAGGACAGAAGCACTGCTCACATCACTTGGGGAAACCATTCAAACACAAAGAAGAGCCCATGGAAGCTCCCTGACCTTCTTACAAAATAACCCTTCTGGCACACAACCCACCTCCAGCGCAGATCCTTCCCCTCCAGGCCAGCATCTAATAAAATGTTATTCTAATGTTTCTGAGTCATTCCACAGCCTCAGAACTTCCTGTTCCTGCAGAAGGCAGGCAGGGCCTAGCGGATGTTGTGGAAACTCAAGAGGGACGCCTGGCTCCCCTCATCTTGGGCTTAAAACCACCAGTAAAGTCACTCCCACAAATCCACACATTGCTAAACCTTAATTTGATCCACCACACGTGCAAAGGCCATGCAATCATCAAGCTTTGTTTATTAAATGACACTTAAATGGACTTTCATGTTCAGACCAGATGTAATTGATACTGGAAACAGCTCAGCGTTATTCAYGTACTTGCACTGAATTCCAGCACTGCAAGAATTGGCAAAACCAAAATTAAACCAAATGAGCTTTTCTGGAAGAAGACAAATGTTAACCAGGTTGCATATCCAGGTTTGTCTAGCTAACAGTGTCATAAAAGAAATGTCACATTAATTACAGAACATTTTAATTCAGCTGAAGGAACTACATTCAAAAAGGTGACAACCCTTCATCAAACAGAATCCTTGGGTTTCTTCCTGTGCTTTGCTGGATAAAACAGGGCTTTTACTGGATTCCCCTTCAGAGAAACAAAAGGCAGCCATCTGGCAGGCACAGCCAGAGTGCCCCGGACTGTGACTAGTGACCTGCAGGTGAAGGCTCCTGTATCTCATTACCAGTCCCCAGTCCCAGGAGCCATCACAGCGTATCAGTATCTTCGGAAGTCCTGACTATTTGTGTCAAAGAGTCCAGCTGGTGTTTGAGACAACCACCACCAATTTAGGCATATGCAGGACATAGTCTCTCCAGCAAGGCTTCCCTATCCCAGCTTTCCCCTCCATACTTAAAAGAGGTTAGGTAGGTTTCCAACTGGGATTCAAGCTCACCAAGCAATCCTCACACATACTCCCTTCAAATTATATTTAAACAAATATTTTAAGGGTCTCTAACACCAGCACTGCAATGGTAGGAGCCTGGAAGACAAAATGGCTTAAAAATAGAAAGAGTAAGTGATATGAGGCCAGAATTGAAATTCCCCTTTCCAATCTCATGCCAGGAAGTCAGGTTGCTAGCGCGAAGCCAAGCATCGCATTAACAATTTACATATATTAATTGCTATCTCCAACAACCATCAAGATATCCAGAAGTAATCTTTGCTGGCTGGAAAAGCTCCTGCTTACAGCCACTCACCAAATGGAAAAACTGGCTCTCAACCACGATAAATTTATTCAGGGAGCCAGAGCCCCTTTCTTTAGCCAATAATCTTTGTGTTAGAAACCTGACTGGCTGCGGGTGGCTGGGAGCTCATCCCACAGGTCAGCAAGTCCAGGGAGAACAGCAGGTCAGACTCAGCTTTGAGCACACAGGGCTGTCAAAGCACTTCTGCTTCCACCACCTCCTTTTTCAGCTTTCACTGGATCTGATTTTTTGTTTTAAACATCTTCCACCCTCAGCAGACATTCAGCTGGCCATCTGCATTCAATTATTTTATCTCTCCCCTCAATGCCGCACCGTGCTCAGGCTCTCGGACTCCAAATACATAAAGCTCCAGTCACATTCTCATGTTCTTTATGGTCTGTGCAGCCCAAGCAGTGCAGTTTGCCCGGGGGTAAATTCTGTAGCTTCATATATCTTCAGTCACTGAAGGCATGCAAGCAGATCTGGGACTTGCCTGGAGCTCACATGAAGCAACGGCCTGAATCGTGTTCAAGTATTTCAAAATCATATGTTCATACATTTTAAGATTCATCACTCCGGGATTTTCTAAAAAGTAACACATTCTACTAAAAATACTTCAGTATTCCCCTGTGATGAGAAAGCAAAGCTGATCACCTCCCAGATCTTTAATTGCAAACAGAGCCTTAAAAAATAACCAGGAAAGTTATGACTGCTGTGTCTAAAGTGAGAACTCTCACTTTAATTCTTCCATGGCAGCATTACTTGGTTCTGGTCTTCAAGAAAGCTTCCACTTTTGGGAACGAGCGTTGTTTCAATACCAGTCTTACTGGGAGAAGAGAGGGAGAAAGCTGTGGCTGTGAGCAAACCTCCCTCTCCTGGCGAATCCGTCTGTTCTGCGAGGATGATTTTCTGTTGCCACTTCATGGCAGGCATCTTATTTTCCCGATTCAGCTAGATTTTTCATCTAATTTATATTATACACATCCAGGCAAACATCCAAATTAAACACTCAGCAGGAAATTTATACTTGCTAAAGGAGCCTGCTTAACTTGCACCAAGAGTGAGAGCGCATCAACTTCCACACTTGAGTCAAAGCTATCAAGGCAACCCTGTCACAGATCCATTATTTGCTGCACATGGCCCACAAGCACAATAAATCCAGCTTCCACCTTTTCCAAGATGCAGCCCTCAAAGACATATCAGTGGTCCCACAGAAAATAGCCCAAAAGGACTCTGGAGGCTGCGACCCTGGGTATCACTCCCCCACCCAGTCCTGTGCTGCCAAGGTGTCCTAGGAAGGGACCCTCCATGGCAGCACTGCCTGGAAGCTGATCCTTCTCAGGGATTTGTCTTGGAAAGAACACAGCTGAAAGTACAGAGGGTTGACTTACTGTACAACTGATCTTAAGAGAGAGGAAGCAGGAGGACAATTCCCATGGATTGTTCTGACCTTTCAGGATAAGCTGCTCGGCCACTTGGAAGCGAGCTCTACCAGCTTCCCTCCCTCATGCCACTCAGTGTGACTTCCATAAGCCAAACAAAACCTCACTCTCAACTGCCACCAGGAAACATTTCCATCCAGAGAACACCCTCATAGTCTCTGTCCAGCAAGTGAGGAGAACAGATGTGATTCACAACAGACTTCCATGGGAAGCACAGTGAATCTGCAGCAGCAACTCCTGCACGTGAGGCAATAAGGAGGTGACACAGCATTTATGTGACACGATTAAGATCTGAACTAATGTTCCAAGTGCCGTCACTACACACAAGAATGATTTAGGTTGGAAAAGACCTCTAAGATCATGAAGTCCAACCTCTGACTTGGAGCATCCTCACAAACCCATTTAAGAGCAGTGCAATCACCTTTATCTCTCCTCTTTTGGGAACTTCCCTATAGCTTGGACTTGGCCCATAGGTAGGTACTCCAAGGCTCAGTTTCCAGAGGAGCTCAATGGAAAATTATTCCAATTTAAATTAGTTGTCCTTAAAAAGGTATGTGCCTACAGCAAACTCGTTCTGTAAAGATTTAGAAGTCCCCTTGTACATTCTGACAGACTTTGAGTAGTGTATTTACAAATAATGACTAATTGAATCCCAAGCAGAGCATTCCATGCCAAGGCCCATTTCCAGCACCGTGCACAGCTTCTTTCAGACAGGACTTCTGGAGGGTTGTGATTGACATGATCTCTAATGAACTCTAATTGAAGCCTCAGCAGTCTGAAAAACCCAACAACAGATGTGGTGAAAGGGCAAACCACAAACTGTTTTGCTAATGAATGAAAAGTGTCTGGGCTGATGAGGGCCAGTGACCCAAAAATTCTCTTCTTCCACCCACCTTTTTACTTCATGTTCAAGTTTGGGCCATTTCCCTTGTCAGCACAACACTTGGGGGCAGTCATGGACAGTCCTGGATAGTCATGGAGAATCCTGGACATACTCCACATATTCAGATGGGGACCAAGATGCTCTTTTATGAGAAACAAGCAGCAGAACATGGATAGAGTAAGAGGAATCTCAGGGAGGGAACTTAGTGTGGTTATCCTTCCCAGCAGGAATACCAGCCTAGGAGTGGTTTTAAACTGCCAGAGGGCAGGGTTAGATGGGATATTGGGGAGAAATTCTTCCCTGGGAGGGTGAGGCCCTGGCACAGGTTTCCCAGAGAAGCTGTGGCTGCTCCATCCCTGGAAGTGTCCAAGACAAGGCTGGACAGGGCTTGGAGCAATCTGGGATGGTGGAAGGTGTCCCTGCCCATGGCAGGGGGACGGAACAAGACGAGCTTTAGGGTCTCTCCCAACCCAAACCATTCTGGGATTCTGGGATTCTAGAAAGGAGACGTCAGTTTCTTATTGTGCTCGTTTTGAAAAACTTTTTACATACAATGACATTTCTAAGCCATCTTCTCTCCTTTCAATGGATCTTAAGAAAGCAGCCACCATCAGTCTGGAGATCATCCTATACAAAGACCATGGGAAACTGAGCTGCAAACAGACTGCAAGTAATACTCTAAGCTTCACACCAAATATTGACATGAGCCTCTGCTTCACACCTACTCCACTGTGGCAGTGGGATGAGCAAGGAAACCCAGCAGTCAGGGTACCATGTTTCACAATCCTCTCCCAAGTTTAATGAACCTGCTCATGCTCACTGTGCATTTGGAATCTGTCCTTTATTTCAGGGAGGTTATTGTCTCGTAATGGGACAAAAAGCAGAATCAAAACCTCAGATGTAAAGGTTTGGATGAAATTTGCCAAAAAAATGGTCAAAAATCTATTCACCAGAGTCTGGCTTATGATGTTTCTGGACCTATTACAGGTRGCAGAGCACACACTGCTCTTGTCTAAGCAGTGTTGACTTCAGGAGGTCAGGCTGAGAGTGGCTGCAGAACAGGTCTACAGGTGTCTCAACAATAAAGGCATCGTACTGGATTTAACAAAGTATTTCATCTCTGCCCCAGAGGAAGGACTGCAATGCCTCCTGTGGGGTCACAGACCCTCCTCCTAACAAGCATTGAACTGAGCTGGTTCATGTTACAATATGAAAAGAAGCCCAGTGAGCGTGTTGCTGATGGAAAGCATGTAGAGCACTAATGAGCACCATCCAAAAGTAATTTCAACATCTAGAGGTACCCAGCAATTTTCTGAGCCATTAAAAAACCTCAGACGAATTACAGTCAAGCTTACCATGGCTCCCCAAACAACTCATTGTTTTGAGTGGTCCTGGGAGCTCCTCAAACCCCAATATCAGTCCTCCCAATTGCATCACAAATTCAACCATGCCTCACCAGATCAGATCAATGATTTAGTTACTTGTGTCCTACCTCCAGCAACAGCCACAAAAACGATGCTTTAAGTTGCCAAGCGTTTTAGTGGCACAGATGTAGCCAATTACTAAATGGTTTCAAGAGAGAGAATAATCCCTTCCTGCAGAGAATAATTCCTTTCCTGACCCCCAGAGCCTTCTTACCTGTACCTTGGCTTATATAAGTAAAAGAAGTATTKAGAGTTTGATAAATTTAAGTCAGCCACAACTTTTTGACCATAGTTTACCAACACCAGCTTCAGAAGCACTTAGGAACAGACCTTCCCAACCAAACCTCTACCTGGTGAGCAGCTGCTCTTCTGCACAAATATAGAAGCTTAGGTCAGAAATAAGACATGTATTTAGACTGGACAATAGAAAYCAGTTTTCCCACCAGCAGACTTTGTACAGATCAAATCCATATTTCAGTAATACCTTCAGTTACTCCAGAGGCAACTGTGCCACACCCTGTTTTAAGGAAGAGTTGGCACTAACCAAGTAGCCCAAACGTGCATCACAGGATGTGCAACTTGCAGTGAGCCTAAAAATCCTTCTATAGTTAGTTTTCTTCACTAGCATTGTGTAAAGGACAACAAAAGTTCCAGGGACAAGCAGAAAAAAGGTACCAGGCACAAGATGGTTGGCCAGGTTTGTTTTTTGACACTGGACTGCAGAATACCTGAGAGAGCATAAATTATAAATAGATTTGGGTGTTCTCCAGATGTCCAGACATTCTCAGCAGTGTCTTTGCAGCATGTGGGGCAGCACAGCCACTGCACCTCTCACAGCTCCATAGGGCAGGTTGTTTATCAGGAGATAAACAGGTACAAGGGCCTGCATACATCTGTACACACTGTCCCAAATTCAAACAGCAGCCTCCAACCTGGCGGTGAGTTCATCAAGAGAGCTGCTAATGACCCTTCATCCCAAAGTGTCCCTGCGCACACAACCTGTTGGCTTGCCCGAAATAAACACGTGGATTCCTGACATTGCTTGGGCAATTGTTGTTTCAACCTTGCCCAAAGACAAGGAGACAAACAAATCATCACACCTTCAAGATGCCTCAGAAGTTCTTACATACCAGACTTTTGTCACAGCCACTTCTTGGTGACAGCATCCAGTACTCACCAAGTCAATGAGGTCACTGAGATTCTTCTCTATCTGCTGCGGAGGCAGACGCCTCATCAAATCCAAGGCACAATCCAGCTGCTGGTCACTCTGCAGGAACAAGAAGAGCCCTCAGTCACGAGGTGAACAGGTAACACAACACACAGCTCCTGGTTTTCAGCAGCAGCATGTTTTCCATTAGTACAAATAAAATTCAGTATGTTTGATTGTGGATTATTGACTTGGCAATTTAACGCTGTGCAGTCGATGGAAAGGAGTCCAATCCTGACCAAAAACGGCTTCCAACGTTTGTGTAAGTGTTTAATGCGTTGTTTTTCCACACTATCTCAACAATAACCTGAGTTAGGGAACTGAAAGTTCCTTCTCCCAAAGGAGGTTTAACACTTCCTCATTTGCACTGATCAACTTGAGATAACCAGCATCCAAGACAAACTCTGTTCCAATACAGAGCTCTCTCTCCCCCTGACAGCTTTATCAGAAAAACAGAATGAAACACGCACATAAAGCATGATCCACCATTTCCTTCTTCCTACAAAACACACACCAAAAGCTGCCTAGATCTAAGAAATCAGGGACATCAGACACTTAGAGCAAACATAGCAACCTTCTCCAAAGGGCTCATTGTAGCTGGTCTCACACCAATTCTGACACAAAAACCCCACCCTTGAACTCCAGAGTCAGAAAATATGCCCCAGACATTGCCACAGACACTGGAGGAGTTGAGCCACGGCCCTGACATAACCTTTAGCTGTCCTTTTCACCAACAGGCACTTTCCAGCTGACCTAACAGCACCCAAAATCTGCACGAGTTGCTTTGATCACAGGTCAGGTGAAGTACAACCAGTTTGTTTTCACTGCTCCTCCCCTCCCTTTTCTCTTTGCCATTTCCAGCCACCCAAATCCAACGAGCTGAGGTTTAATTTCACCTTCCCGTGTTCTGTCAAGCTCCAAAAGTCTTATTTAAAAACAACTTCAATACTAACACCATTCCATAATCACATTATTAAAAGCAGCAGCCCCCAGGACAGGGAGAAATAGGAAGCAAAGTTTCCTGCAATTAAGCTAAACCTTCAGAACGAGGGAAGGAGAGAGCGCTCAGTTCAGTGGACGTCCATTAGGAAGTTGTTCATTAGATGGCCATGGGAAGGGGAACTCCTCACTTCTTGCTACTGAGCTCTCAGTTCCCCAAGGAAAGACACTCTTTAGTTGGCCTGTGCCTGCCCAGCTCCTGCAGCCAAACCCAGGCAGGGGATCTCTCTTCCCAAGTATTGTCTGTACCTCCCGCTATCTCTTAGGTCCAGAAAGGAAAGCTGGCACATTGTCACAGGGTCGTGCTCCTCACTCATGGATCGTGGGAACACTTACAGAAGTGCTCCGTCCTCCTCTGCCAGCTGGAATTGTTTAACAGACAAAAAAGCCTAGGGAAGGATGTTAAAAACCACCACTAAAGCTGCAAACCCAGAGTAACTATCTTACAGTGAGGCAATTTGAAAATAAAATACACTGAATGGAGGAGAACCTACATTTGCAGTGTTTATGGATTAACCAAGAGAACTTGGAGTGACCATTTTTATACCAATATATTCAACAACAGCTGTAAAAGACACGAGCAGGATTGTTTGAGGCAGAGATTCTCAAAGGGGTTGAGACATACATGGCTGTGTGCAATAGAAAAACAAAAATATCCAGGCACATACTAACAGTGTATTTCCCTGGTATTCAGGAGCTAAAAGCAAGGCTGAGCAGCAGGACTCTTCAGTTTCTTGCAGAGCATTTAGGTAATTAAACAGCTTGTCACAGATCTCTTAAAGCACCAAAATAAAGGCAAGTTCTGCTGCAGTTCTGTCCCTAAATCCATGGTTATACAGTCACTTTAATCCGGTATAAATCCGGCTGGAATGGTCAAAAAGGCAACACAAAGCTGACAGATTACAGGGTATTGGATACATCTGGTACGACCTATTCCAGAATTGAACAGGGAATTGTACCAGAATCTTTTGCTTCTGGTTCCTTCTCTGTAGGTGAAGCTTTAGAAACCAGGTGTGTGGTCAAACAGCCTTTGGTTCAAACACAGCCTTTGGCTCCAGGTCTCTGCCCAGCTGGAGTGGATGGAGCAGCTGTAGGTACTGACACAGAGAGGGACAGGAACCACATCCAAAGTGCCACAGCAGCAGCACACAGTTCCCTGCTTTCATAGAAGGTGAACACTCCCGGGGATGTGCTGCCACTGCAGTTTTGAGAGTGGCACGTTATCAGCGGTGCTGAAAACCCCTCGAAGTCTTCACACAACGGCGGCAGAGGAAGGTGCTCTGGGGGAACTCAGGACACGTCACCTTCCTCTCCAAACCCCACCTACTTCTCTCAACTTCACCTGTCCTGGATTTCCMCTTGTTTAATTCTCTTGTAAAATCATAACCGAAGACCAGGTTTCTTAACAGACCTCCAGATAAAACATTTCCATGGCCTTTTTGCCTTTACCCAAGGAGAGGCTCCTGAAGCCCTGCTCTGTGAGCAGGTGATCAGACAGGCTGTCTCCCAGGCTGGGCTGCTCCCAAAGCAAAGCTCTTTGAGCTTGCAGGACTTAATGAGCTTAGTGTTTACTTGATAGGAGGTCGTTTTCCACCATTCCTGTTTCATACAGCCCAGAACCTCCTGTGGAGGAGCAGGGAGTTCAGACAGAAATTCTAAATTAAGTTTTATTACAGCTGAAGTCACTGAAGGATTTAGAGATCATAGGAATCTCAAAGACTGAAAATATTAGCTTAGATGAAAGCTCTTTAATAAGTTTCCTCTAAGGATGTTTGACTATCTAGAATCTCCACTTAAGCACCTGTTATAGCATTCCCATGGCACTACCCCAGGGAAACAGGTTATGAGTATGTCTGTAGTAGTTATGTTACAGCTTCCTTTGTCTGCATCTCCTGTTCTTTTTGGTCTCTTTGCTGTATTTAGCTTATTTCCAAAAGAGACACCCTCTCACAACAGYCACAGGTCTCTGGTCATCTGGGCACTCTGTATTAAAGCTCAAATCAGAAAAAACAGTGTTGAAAAATAAAAAMCAAAAAATAATTGTATAAATATGCACTTGCAAAGGGGCACAGCTGTGTCCTTTAATTTTAAAGGCTGAGTATGGGCAGATGTCATTCAATGCAGAAAATACAAATAAAAAACCCCAGGTAGTTACTATAGGTATGGAAATCAAAAAAAATGAAACAAATAATCTGAACTTCCTTTTGACTCCCACTTGCCATGTCCCCTAAATTAATAGCTCCTTGGGATGAGGGGTACAGGGCACAGGAGTGCTGTGTGCTGGAATCATCAGGAAACAGGAGCTGACCCAACATGACACAAACCTGGGAGCAAACAGCTTCTCCTGCCACAGCCCATGGCACCAAAGCCACCCTGCAGGCCRGCAATAAACCACACCTGCACCTCCCTGTGCACAGAACTGTCCCCTGATCAACGTGTTCTTATGCACCAACACCAGCAGAACCAGGAACACTTCACAGAAGTGGCACTTGTTTGCTCTCTTCAATAGACACCAGCACTCAGATGAGTTACTACAAGTATTTTGCACTTTTTAAATGTCTTTACACATGCATTTGACTACATACACTTACAGAAATGCACAGGCTTTATTCCCAAATTTTGACAGTTCTCCACTGCCAGTTACCTGAGACTTAGCTTATATTCCACGTTCCAGGAGGGCTTACACAAACCTGCAGCTCTCCCCATTCCAAAGCCATTTCACTTGAAAGAACGTAAAAGACCTCATTTAAAGCTCCTGGCCTTCCAGTCAGCAGGAATTTCCTCGTTTATCACAAAGCCCTGTGGATTGAATTCCCCTTCACCTCTCTGTTGGGATACTTCTGCTCATCTGGCTGTGTCACTGCTGAGCACAAACAGAGCTGGGCAGTGTCTTCAAACAGAAACCCAGGCTGGTTTCACTTCCGTGCTGTATTTCTGTATTAACTCTACTCAGAGCAACCTCCTGAGCCAAGACCTGAGCTAGCTCAGTGCTATACAGCAGTGGAAGCTTCTCCCAGTGCAGCCCTTCCTGGGAAGCAATGCCAGGAAGGGATTTGGTTGGGCCACCAAAKCTTTTCGCCAGCAAACCCAGTACATTTCTAGTCCAGGCATGATTGTGCTACCCACCCCCTTTTCCATCTGTGACATCAGCTGAGAACAATTTGGGGACCTAAAAATTACTTCAGTAACTAAGACTGAGGTGAAAAAGCGACACACCTGATAAAACAGATAAACATCTTGGAGATGCTTCACACACTTACTCAAGATTGGCATCTGAAAGGTTACCCAAATTCAAAGTACAAAGTACAATTCAACGTTCAGAGAGCAAAAATATAAGGTGAAAACCTAAAGATACAGCACAATTAGAAAATCTGCTCAACTCCACACAATTTGAAGCAATCACACATCAGATGACTCTGATGATCACTGGTCAGTTTGCAGGCAAAATATCTTTGTAAATTAATCCAGGCCCAGAAGTACRCAACCAGCAAATGACTCTTTTTCCTTCCTTTCAAGCTGCAGACATACCCAAGATTGTAAATCATATTATTTCCTGTCAGTTCTCCCAACAGGAATGTCTGACTAATGTTTCAGCTTTGTGGTACTACAACACTAAGTTTTTAATTGAAACAGATACCCAGCTTCCCCTCCTGCTTGTCATTTTCATCCCTGCCAACTTCCAGAGCTCCAAAGGCAGAAGACTCCCTYTTCCAATTACACAATAGGATAGTATTACTGCTAGAAGCTCCAGCAAGGGTTGAATTATTGTAACCCTTGGGTAATAAAAAGTACAGTAGTATGTTAAGTTGCAGGGTTCCTTTCTCAGCTGTCAACATTCACTTTTTAGGATATTAGATGGGAAGGGGAATAACTGTCTGACCTGGGAAAGCCCAGAGAAGTTCTGCACTCSTGACGTTTCCATCAGCTGCACATATTCCTCGCAATCTGTTTTTCCATGTTATGTTTCCCTTGACTATTAACCCTCCTCTGGCACATCCTATCCGAAACCATTTGTAATGGACTCATAAATCACAGCTCTGTGACAGCAAGGTGTGCTAGGAGAGAAACAGCAATAGCACAGTTAGAAAACAATCAAAGGTAATAAAACCTGAATGCAGACTCTGCTCTGGACAGTCATAAAAGGTCAAAGATTATTAAAAAAAAACAAGACACCGGTGCAGACCTCATTCTCCTCCTCTTGAGCTACTTTTACCTTTGTCTTTTTTTGGTTGGGATGGGATGCAGTGGCTTTTATTATCTCAAACACTTCTGACCACRTCGTGTGTTTAGTAACAAGTTCAGCCCAATTTGCTGCGGTCAAGACCAAACAGACCAAGTGCTGACACTGCTCGTTCCATGAATACCAAGTGAGAAGGATTAGAGATTAAAATAAAAGCAAGAAGTGATGGATCGGAAGGCTTTAGCRGAAGCTGCCGTACTCTGTCTCCCCCAGGTCCCCTGTAATCTGTATTTATTTACAGAGCAATTGTACAAGTCACGTCACAGCTTTTGAGTCAGCGAATCCCCCTCAGAGATGTTCTCCTGCAAATTATTTATTTTATTCTGCTGTGCTGTAACTTTAAAATACAATTGAGCACACAGCAGTGCTAGCCCCAATTAATGACTGAAAACACTCTCACAACTTGTTTTCTGAATTCAAGTCTCAGTGTTGTACATGCTGCAAATGCACCTGCAGCCAGCCAAAAAACCCCAGAAAAAACTGACCAGCTTTTGCTCTCCATCGCTCCAGCAATGGAACACACACAATTCAGAGGGACAAGAGGGATGTCTTTTAAAGAGGTCCTCTAGGAACAGGTAACTCGTACATCTGCCCTGCAGCCTCACACAGAGGAACTACAATAATCCATGGGCAGGAAAGAAACGAGGCAGCTTCACCTTCCTTGGCACCAGAGTGCTGCTGACATCAGATACTTCTCACCATTTCGGGCTGCCAGCACAACCATGGCAAGTCCTGGACAGATTAAAGGAGTAGCAATGGGCTTCTAGAAGCAGCTACCACAGASATCTTCTCCTCCTCCAGACAAGCTCAAGGATCAGTGCTTTGCCAAATCCTCGTTTGTCCCTTTAGTCTCAGGCAGCTCTTCCAAGCATCCTTTCAGTCAGCTGTACCTGACTTCCCTTCCTCATTCCCACCCCCAAATCAGGCCAGCAYAGTTCTCTGTCCATGGGACATCTCCCAACAATCTAACCCAACTCTAAAACGATTATCAAGTAAGTCATAATACATTGAAGGCACTTCCATCTGTGAGCTTCTAAATAATCCAGAGCTGCCTGCAGCTTAATCTCATGCAAAAACTAGTTGTCAAAACATTTTACATCCAGGGAGAAGAAACTACAACCCCTGATAGTCTGGAGCAGGGCACTTGTCTGTAATTCCCTAACCATTTACAAGTAAGGATCCACTATGTCCAGGAGTATATTCTGTAGGTGGTTTCCATCCTCCTAGCTGCTTTCTGACCAGATGCAATTCCTGTTAGCACGTCTACAAAGGTGTACAGCACACAGGGAAATACTAACATTTCCTTGGCACCTCCTTCCCAGAAAGGATRTATTTCCAGATGGCACATATATGCTTCTACTTTCCAAAGTAACTCATCACTTTAGTTTATATAAATCCAGTGCAAGTCTCCATCATGTGTCCAAGGAAAAGAGCCACCATGCACCAACAGAAGAGCAGAATGAACCAGCACCAAGGCCTTCTGGGAACAGCTATTCATCTGACCTTTTCCCAGGATCACTAATGATTTCTGCACCAGCATTTGTCTTYTGGGTAACAGAAACAATGTTTTATTTATTAAACTTGCCATTGAACATGACAATGCAATTTACTGACTTTCATCTGGTGCCAAGAATCCCTGTGAAGCATAAAGTTTGCAAAAGTCACTTCCCAATAAAACGTGGCAGTGAGTGACTACGCAATCTGTTAGCCCCACATGAAAGACAAAAGGGGGGGCTACAGATAAAAGTTGTATAGATTGCAAAAAACATCTCTAACTTCTAATAAAGGGATTAAAGACACTGAAGTTGCCTGTWGAACTGACCAACTTTGCCAACAGATTTTATGACTAATGTTACTGCACAATGGGGGTTTTCCCCCATTTTAAGTCTGGATTTAACACAAAATAGCATTTTCTTTGTTAGCTCTAACTACAGATAGGAAATCTTAGCTAAACAAAATGAAAATAAGCTGTTCCAGCACAGCACTGAGAGACAAGAACTCAGCCTGGTTTYGCAAACTCTTCATGAGGCATCTGCAACACCTGGTTTCACTACCAGGAGAGATGTTGGCTTGAACACAAGCATGTTTGTGTCACAAAAGGTTTTGAAATCACCCAGTGCAGTAGGTCTGAGTTGGTTCACAAATCTGATGACCTGTTTTTCACACTGTCTTCCCACCTTCCACTCAAATTTTCTGAGGAAGAGCCCAAATCCATCCCTAGAGAAGGGCTGCTTAATTTTTACAGAGGTCACTTGTTTTTTAAACTGAAATCATAATTACTACAAATACATCAGCTCTTGAGATTCAACACTGCCATTTGCCATCCGGACCATCTACAAACATGTCATTTGTGATGCTTTCTTTTAATCCTGTTAATGCTCAATGACCTTTTCAAATGCTCTTTTCTTCTATGCACTGTTTGCTCCATGTTCCAATCAGCCTGGTCACAAAAGTTTTGGAACTGCTCAATTGAAACTGAGAGGTTTTTTTCTTGCAGRAAGAGCAAAGTTGGTCTTGGCCTGACAAATCCAGGTTCTCCTTCCAGTCAACTGCAACTTAAATTCTGTTTTGTGAGAAATCACATCAAAAACATTTGAGAAAATGCACATTAGTAGAGCAGCAGGGAGCATGCACTGTATTGCGAAGGTGACAGCAAACATCCTGTGCTTACTGACAGCAGAACTAACACAGTGTCAACATCCCAAGTTCAGGATTTGGGCTATCCCAGCTCTCCACGGAGCCGACAGCTGYCCGGCTTCAGATGCAAACTCAGCACTTTCCAGCTCCTGGAGGCTGTAGCCAGGGTTGTGAATTCAGGAGATAACTCTGGCAAGTAACCGGATGCCTGGCAAGGTGGGGAGGAGGCAGAGAGGATCTCTCATTAGCCCTCCTCATCCCTGAATGTTCTCCCRTTCCTAAAAGGTCAAAGAAGTAGGTTAATATGCCTTTGCTTGGGTCTCACATGATGTACCTCGGTGACTGCCCTGCAAAGCTCCCAACAGTCCAGTTTTGTCCCAGGAATTCAAGTTTTAAACTAGGAAGCTCCTGGTTTCGCACACATATGTGCCATAGGAATATTACACCTAACAACATATTCATGCTTCCCAGAATTCCTTCCTTGCCATAATTCCCAGACCTGCCTATCCTTGCAGTTTTTTCATGCTTTCCTTGCCACTTCAGAACACATCTGACCTACCCTCCATCACAGCTGCAGACAGGCACCCAACTCCACACAGGTTCTGCAAAACTTTGAATAAATCCAAGCAGTAGAGACAGTTTCTGCAGGAGCAAGGCTTCCCCTGCACACATGTACCAGTTTCAATCCCCGTTAGGTGTTTCCATCACTCTAATATGAAGTTAGTAGTTATTCCATTTGGCCAGTTTTCACCTTAGCAAGCTCTGGATTAGCCCCRCCTGGATTCACGGCTACATGAAGCTGTTTTTGACCACCCAGTGGAGCACTGTCAATGCTGAGCCCAGATTACACCCAAACCTTTCTTGATGACCCCTGAATTTGCAGGGTGACAGCACTTGGTGGATAAATATGGCTGCAGTCAGCACAATGCAGCTGATATTTTACCTCATTCCTCCATTTCATGGCTCTCTCCTCCCTTGAATTAACTCACCAAAAGCCCCATCTCTTGTTTCCTGAGCGTGTCTCAGGTTGCAAGCCCAGGCTGGCAGCCAGGCCCCCACCGCCTGGGCTGGCAGAAGCTTTTTAAATCCTGGTATTTACCAAGGCAAAAATGTCCAGGGAAGGCAGGTAACAGAACATCACTTTCAAACTCAGCAGTTTGTCTAATGGAAAAGAGAGAAAGTATCACCTGAAGAAACACAAACAAAATTCACTGAGAGAATGGAGCATTTTATTTATGGTGGTTTTAAACAACCACTAAGCTTCTGTCTTCAATGCAGTCTCAAACCTTGTTCCTTCCGCACAAAATCCTCTTACTTAAGTGCCATTTTCAGTCTTGTTTCAGCTGATGCTGCTAAAATTGTGAGTTCTGCTTTCACCCAGGCTCGTAACACTCCCACTTTGCAACCAGGACGTGATTGAAATTCCAAGTCAATGCACCAGGAAAAAACTCGATTCCACTTTCTATGGAGGACACCCCCTTCAGACTCAGGGAAGGACACGCTCTGCAGCACGGCTGCAAACACCTGGAGCGAGTCCCAAGGATCTAAACCCAGAGCCAAGACTCCCAAATCAACACTGCATTGAAAATAACACAGGTACACTGATGAAATATAAACTAGTAAGGTTTAATTTGCATAGAGCAAGAATAAAGTAGGTAACTTATGAGCAGGGCAGCCATATAAGTCAAGTGCCTGTAACTCCTTTCCCTAATTCTCCAGCCAGGCTTGGAAGRTGGGGCACAAAGAGCAGGAGCTCAAAGCAAGCTGAATATTTCCTTCTAAAGCCTAGAAGAGGGAGGGAGGGCAAAACACCAGCACCAGATAATACAAGGAAATTAATCTCCTGGTTGGTGCCAAGGCTCAGGCCATCACTCCAGGAAATACAGCACAAGGTATTACCTAATGCAACTAAAGTCATTCTAAATAGAAGATTATTTTGGGCACAAGTAAGGAATAGATCCTGCTTTCAATTCCTCCCTCAAAACTTCACTGCATCTAAAAATGCAGAAGGACAAGATTCCACTGCATCTGGCATTACAGATGWGAATTGGAATATTTCAATTGGGAAACAAGCCAAGCCCCTTCCTCAAGTCCACTCRGTTTTCCTCCCACAATAAATCCTCTCAGCTCAACTAACACAGAAACGCCTTTAAAACTTCCTCAACACCACATTCCCCCTTGTGCCCCACAAAGGAAGTTTCAAAACCAAATGTCTCATCTACCACACAGGCAAGAGCTCCAGCCTCCCAGGACAACCCATTCGGCAGCATCTGTTCCCATCCCCCTTCAGGATACAGGACTAATAAGTGAATTTTGGCCACTGGATCAGGTCCAGGAACCCTGAATTATTCAGCTCAAGTCACARCAGCATAACACTCTCCAAGTGTTTCAGTTACACCTTAACCAGGTATCCACTACAGTATGAGGTCAGTTCTCACATAAATGTCAACGCGAACTCCTCAGTCACAGACTATTCAATATTAAGAGGGCGTCACACAAAAGATGAAGAAAAAGATCAGTTTATACTCCAGTTTGAAGTGGCCACACCCCCACTGCACTGGCCTGAGCTCTTGATCTCCAAGTTAGAGATGCTTTTTAATTAGCACAACCTATCAGCAAACAAAATTTGGGCTAAAGCCSAGCCAGAGAGAGCAGGAAGCCTGGGAAAAGCTTGTGTTGGTCAGATGTATTAATTGCTCCTTCAGGGATGAAACCTCTGTGGTGTAAAGAAATTCAAATTTGAAATCACCCTAACTCCTGGAAATGGAAAGGCTTTAGAAGAATTGAAGCATACACATGCCTTGGGCCTTGTACATCAAGGAGAAAGACAAAAATTTGTTTGGCTGAGGTTTTTTAAATTCTTCAGGACTCCTAGCATGAATCAGTGGGAAAGCAGGAAATTTTATAAATCACTTTATAAAAAGTGATTAACTAAAACATATTGATAAAAACAGAAGATCAGCATCTCTTTTGAGTATCTTCTACTTCTGTAATCATCTTCTTTGCCTGGAAAAAAAGTTATTAAACCATATCAGAATAAAGTAGAGTAAAAAAACAGGGCTTAGCATGGACAGGGCTCTGAGCAATCTGCTCTAGTGAAGGTGGCCCTGCCCACAGAGGCAGTTGGACTAGATGGCCTTTAAAGGTTTTTCCAATCCAAAGTATCCTGGGACTCCATAGCCCTAAACTCTGAACAGCAAACTTTCAGAACCCCACATTTCTCCACTAAAATTGCTCTTTCCAGCAAGCATTGAAAGTAGTTTTATTTTACCTTGCGCTAGCTCTGTCACAGTGTGACCCAGCTCAAAGTGGAAAAATCCCAACAGAACACTTCACTACAAGTTTACTTTGCAGGGTAAGGAGCTACTTGGACCTGACCAAACATCCCCACAAAGGGCAGGCAGGAAGATAAACACGGGCACTGGCACTGCCCATCGAGTCTGCAGAAGTATCCTAAGTCTAAATTTGAATTTTAAGGCTTTGAGGTGACCAAATTGTGCCCTTCCAGTACCTGAAAGGAGCTGACAGAAGGATGGAGAGAGACTTTGCACAAGGACATGGAGGGACAGGACAAGGGAATGGCTTGCCAATGACAGATGGCAGGGTTAGGTGGGGTACTGGGAAGAAATTCCTGGCTGTGAGGGTGGTGAGGCCCTGGCACAGGGTGCCTAGAGAAGCTGTGGCTGCCCCATCCCTGGAACTGTCCAAGGCCAGGTTGGATGGGACTTGGAGCAACCTGGGATACTGGAAGGTGTCTCTGCCCAAGGCAAAGGGTGGAACAGAAGGGGCTTTAAGGTCTCTTCCAACCCAAACCATTCCACGATTCTATGACGCACCAACACCAAATTGGACCAATACAGAGCACTGAGCAGCACTGGATGATGATGTGCAACCCGGCCATCCTTCACCCAGGGAAGTCAAGGGATGGATGGAAAGCAAAGCTGACAGCTGTGGAAGCAGAAAATGAGAAGGGCAGCATCATCTCTTTCCCAAAGAAATGTAATTTCTCAACTCAACTCCAGTAATAAGGCCTAAAAATAGTCATTCAAAAGAGCCGAGCTGCACTTTCATTTTGTTTCACTCCCAGATGTCAACTAGTCCCATATCAGCATATATATTTACCATATGAGGAAATCCTGTTTGAACAACTTCAGCTTGTGAATGCTTTTCCTTCCCTAATAAACCACAAGATTAAGCATCACTGCAATGGCAGTATTCCCTATCCCAGTGATATCCTCTGACTCGATTATTTTGGGAATTTGCCGTATAAGATAACATTTAGCTAAGCTCACACACTTGGCTTGCCTAATAAAACACAGACTTTATGAAACAGCTGAAGCTGGTGTTTCTCAGAAGGCACAAGGTGCAAAGGACTTGCTGTGGACACAGAAAACGCCCCCACACCACATGGTAGGGTTCCAAAAGGGACACGACCAGGCTAGAGATGGGCTCTGATTCCAGACAAATAACCCCTACCCTGAAAATCTGAGCAGCACATGAGGTTTGTGTTGGTGTCACTGTCACATCACACCTGCTGGGCTGTGCTTCAATGCTCCCTATCTTCCTCACAAATCCTAGATGGATGATGCACAGCCAGCACTACACTAGATAGTCTGAATTTATGGAAGACTAAATCATAAATTTTCCTAAAAGTGTCCTCCTTTTTCTCAAGAGTTGCATAGCAGAAGAAATCCTTGCTAACATGATCAGGCCAGTTTACATAACCTGCAAAGGAAGAGTTTTATTTTTACAAAGAGTAACTGGATTCCATCCATTCATAACCCACAATTCCAGAAATCTCAGCAGATCCACTCTCCCAAGTCCAGCTTTGCCCAAACGGTGCATTCCATTTATTTTTAGCACAGGAGACACCATCCATCCAGGCACTTTTCAAGCTTCATGTGTTGCCCTGTCCTGTTTCCCTGAGCACCTGACTGAAATGCGGGCACAGCTCCAAGTTCTCCAAGGAGACAAAGGTTCCCATCTCTGCTCTACACAGATATTGGTAACCCTGTGGTACCAGGAAGGTGTTTAAAAGGTGTTTGATCCGATATCCTGCACTGTACCAGCTGCTCCCCGCTGTTCTCTTCAATGAAAGGGCCATTCCATCCTTTCAACGCTCCACTCCTGCGTTCTGGTCTCAGACCACTAAAAGTAAAGATTCTGGAAGCACCCATTGGGTTTGCACTTAAAGTTGAAACTGGATGTTGCACRTTCATCCTGAAGTCCACTCAACATTGGAAACCACCACATAGTGTTGGAAGTTCTGATCAAATTTCTCCTATTCCCAGCAGTCTCCACAACTAAACATAAAAAAAACCAGAAGGCAGCATAAACTTGTAACACTCAGGAAATTTCAAAAGGATTTGTGCTCCACCTCCTCCAAATGACTGACACAGTTACATTTAAACCGTGGCTGAATTCTCCTTACAGCACGTTTTTATATTCCCTTCAAAGAAGTTGGTACCACCACTGTTAYTTTACATGAAGTCTCCTTGTTTCCTTTGAACTCTCTTCCTGTGAGGATTTTTGCCATGGCAGAAGTTAGGACAGTTTGCTGGAATCCCAATTTCAAATCCCACAGCCAGGTCTCACACATACAGATTTCAGTATGTTAAAATGAGATACACAACTGGAATAAGATGCTCTGTCGTGTCAGGAGTCAGGTACAGCACCTGTTCTTGTCTGAGCCAACGAGGAGCAGAACTTTGATCGTAACTGTTCTTCACCTTTCACCTGACACTAAAGATCTTTATCCTGCATGATACAGGCGGCTCCAGCACCAGAGAAAAAACATAAGGCATTGCCTCYGAAATTCTTATGGTTGAAGGAAAGAAGTAAAGGATTACACCTGCTTGGTTAAACAGCCTTTACACTGCTGTAGAACCGGGCTCTGGGTTGTTCTTTTACAAACTAAATACATCTGAACATTCTTAAATTGTCATGTTGGAAAACCTGAATCACAAATTCCCAAACAGCACACAGTGATGTGATTCCCTACAAGTGACTCCAGCCATGAGAAGCCTCAAGAAAAGCGCTGTCCACAAAGGCAGGGAGCAGAGCAGGGCCTGGGCCAGCTCCCCTATTCTCGCTGCCGGGGCCAGGAGCTGATGGAATCTGCTCCCTTTACACAGCACCAAAGTGAAATTGAAAGGGTTTGTGCCCAAAGCTAATCCATTCGGGAAATAGCGAGATGGAGATTATTCCCCACGGCTGAGGAAACTGGAGGTTCTCCCGGGGAAAGGAAAGTTCTCAGCCCTGTGGAGGAGCAGCACCCACGGCTGCAGCACCCCCTGCTCGGGTAGCGCTTGGCTTTCCTGCATTTCGCAGATTCCATGAGATCACAGCACACTTAACACCAATCTCAGCTTTCAGACGCTGGGAGATAACTTGGATTTATGCACAGCAGCGACAGCGGATGGGCCCAGCACTCCCAGACGCTGCTGCACCCGCGCCGTTCCCAATACCCCGGGCGGTACCGCTCTCCGCCAAAGCGGAACCATTCCCCATGGGCTTCTACAGCATTCTCTCTAGAAACACCGCCCGGTACCGGACACAGACACCTGGCAGTAGTCCGGCAGCGGAACACCGGGCGAGCCCCCCGCCCCCGGGCCCTGGGGAGCGCCGGGCTGAGCCTCCGCCGGGCTGAGCCTTCGCCGGCCGGAGCCCCTCCGCCACCGCCCCCGTGCCCGACCACTCCTCGCTGCGCCCCGGCAGCATCGCCCGGGCCCTCCCTCCCTCCATCCCCGCAGCCCGGCGGAGGCCGGGCGAGGCCCCCCGGTGCGAGGCGGCGTTGTGGGCGCGGGAAACGGCGCAGGGGGGCTCTGAGCGGGCGGGCGGGGGCCGCGGCTGGGGGCGCGGGGCCAGCGCGCTCTCACCATGTCGGCTGGGCGGGTGCGCGGGGCGGTAGAACGGCGGCGCCTCCCGGTCCGTCCCTCTCGCTCCGAGGCCGCGGCCCGTCCGCTTCCGCCGCCGCCCGGCAGTGAACATCCGGGTCAGCGCCGCCGGCCCCGCCCCCGCGCCGCTCCCCGCCAATCGGCGCGCGACTCGCCGGCCATCGCCAAGTATGGATGCGCGGCGGCGGGGCGGGAGCGCGGGGCGGGGGAACTATGCACCGGCGCAGGGGGGAGCCAGCGCACGGCGGCACCAACTGCAGCGCGGGGGGAAGCGCGGCGGCCAATCAGAGGCCGGGGGCGGGCCCGAGACGGGCCCTGCCGGGTGCGCGCCGGCAGCTCCGAGCCGGCCGTCACTCCGTCCAGGAGCTTTCGCGGGGCAGCATCGCTGCCTGAAAGACCTTTAAACACGCTTATTTACATTTAAACGAAAGGCAGCACGAGGCAGGCGGGTAGCACGGCAAACGCCACGCAGAATAGGTAACGAGTAGCAAACTCGTCACCCTTAGAGCTGGGTTTTACACAGATAGACTGCACTTTATACATGTCTGTAATGCATCCACCAGCTCTAAAGTGACATGGAAAAATAATCAGCCTCTGGCTGCTTAAGGCCAAGGATAATTATTAATTATTTTGAAAAGGAAGTGTTCGGGGTTCCCTGGGAGGTACCTGCTGGAAGCTGGGCAGGTGCTGACATAGTTTGATGCCTTCAGGGCTCAGGCAGTTGTGATAGGGATCACAGGATCTCAGATTTGTTAGGGTTGGAAGGGACCTCAGAAGACCATCTAATCCAACCCCCCCTCAAGGCAGAGTCACCTGTAGGTGGGCTGGAGCAGGATCTCCAAATGAGAGCAAAATCAGGGTATATGTGCAAATAAAACACTTCTATTTTGCTCAGGCTGTCCCAAAATAAAGCATTTTTTCCCTCTACAGAACTAATTAACATTTCAGTGATTTCAGGTAAGACATCCTGATTTGGACGCCTGACTTGTCCTTGACGTGGGCAATCTCAGAGCTACAACAGACACAATTACCCCAGAAAAGCATAGGATTCATTAAGCAACAATACCTTCCTCTGCAGCTTTTTTTTTGAACAGTTCAGCCCTTGTTTCACCCCAGTCTTGGTGCCAGGACCCCAAAACACTTCCACTGGGACTCTCTGTGCTGCAGACTTGGCCCTGGTGAGCCAAAAGGCCTTCCCTCAGTTTGCTGCAGAAGCTGGAAATGCCGAGCCCAGGATTCACGGCTTCTCCCCAGGATGTAGCACTGTGGCACATCCTCCCCACAGGGGATGAGCCCGGCCGAGCCCTGGCTCCGCACTCAGACATTATTGCAGGTGTTTGCGCCTCGACACCAAACGTTCCCAGCCATCAGATCCCAAACGGCACCGTGTAGGAGATAACAGCTCTGACTGCTCCTTAACTTAAGAGAGCAAACCAGCCAAGCTTTCAGCTTGCAAAGGACAACCCCAGTTTCCGAGGGAGTGAACGGCCTGGACATGGGTCCAGTTAAAACAGCCAGAGACAGAACTGTAACACATGAATCTGCAGGACAATGGACCCCATGCAGACGGAACAGCTCTCACTGGTGTTTTCAGTGCAGGAACAAAATGAACCCGGGAAGGAAAGGAGAGAAAACAGTAGAACGATCTCAGGAAAAAACAGTAGCTGTATTACTTTCCAGAATAAACAGCAAAACAGCATAAAACTCCATCAATAAAATGAAACAAAACAGCATAAAACTCCATCAATAACCAATACCAAACAAAACCAAAGGGGGGAAATTATCCTTCCACATCTGGTAGAGCAGCCACGTGACCTCAGAAGGCTCAAGAGACTTCAAATTCAGTTCTTTGCTACTGCTCCTCAGCCTAACCTCCTTCAACCCAGTTTGTAACATGCAGCAATCCCAAATGGCTCCTATTTTGCAATCTCCAGATCYTCCTCCAGTCCTTGCATTCCCTCAGAGCTGCCTCCCAGCAGTAATTAAGAAAAGCCAACCTGTTCATTATACAGGGCAAATTATTCATTCATTTTCCAGGGATCCACATATCTAATGCACTTGTATTCCTCAGGACTGGGAGGCCAGAACTGATAAATTTGAAAATGCCTGTTCTAAACTTCCTTCTTTCTGTCACAAAACTCGTGCAAAGAATTCAGTGACAATTCTACTTGTAGTGGCTTTTAGTTTTGAACAGAAACAGCTCCTAGCTGCTTGCTGAAGCAGCACAGCAATAGCAGAATTAGGCAGCCCAGTATATTCTAAACAATTTGAGCTCCAATGAATGTCGAGGCCAAGAGGATGTTTTTCTTAGCGGAAGAAATACAAGCATCCTGGATTTTGTTTTCCTGCTAATAGGTATAAAGAATAAACAGCTGCTTTTTGTTTTCCCAAAAATATTTGCATTAAGAAGATCTGCAGATTCGTTTTGAAATTGATGTCACATCTTTTTCAAATGAAGACCAGCTGTTTGCTGTGCTTGTTTATTGCAGGACATGTTTCAGGGATTTTTTGTTGTTTGTTTATTACGACGTAGGAACAGACTCTCCCTGGCAAGCTGCAGTTTGGAGTCTGGAGCAGATCCCAGCAGGCAGAAGGTCCATGTAGGTGACTACCATACTGCCTTCTGTTGGGATTCCTGGAGGGGTTGACGCCAAATACAGCAAATTCAGGGATATTCCATAAACCCAAGCGCTGTGAGGTAGCGTTACCTGTGCCTCAGGCACTTCCCAAAACTCCTGGCCTGGAATCACCCACCTACACAGGAAAGAGCACTCAAAAGGCTTCATGTCAGGCATTACCCCTCTTTCAAACGAGGGTCTATAAACAAAGGAAGCAAACAATGATGTCAGTTGACATCTTAACGGCCCAAAACATCAGATTCATGTGCAATTAATAACAAGGCTTTTGATCCTGCAATCAGCAGCTCTAAAATCCATGTGCTTTCCCTGTACATTTGATTACATTCAAGGAAGCAAAAGGATAAACACTGATTAGCATTACAAAGTACTTTTCACATTCAGCCAGAACTTCCTGAAGCATTTGTGGTCCAGCACGATGTGGTTTTTATTTTATCCTCCTGCACGCATGGTGAAACGCTATTTATTTTGTTTATTCCAGCGTTATCCAGGCCCAAGGGTGACTGTGAGAACTTGCTGAGGAACAAGGTCTGAGAGAAAACCTTCACGCTTCACTGAATAGTCATTTTTTAATAAAGAAAGAAATATCTTGAGCTTTTTTTTTTTTTTTAGTCAGATTGCCCATTTTCTTTCATGGCACTTGAAAGATATGTAAACTTTTATTAGGAGTTCTCATAAATTGAATTTACTGCTGCAAGAGTCTTCCAGCAATGGTAAAGTTTAGCTTGCTGGGTTTTATTAGTCAGAGTCAGTAAAACAGCAGCATCACTTGATTTGAGGCTGAAAACCAAGTGTTTCTTGGAAACTAATATAGGAAAAAGGTACCTACAACACTTCCCAACGTCTTGGAATTCTATGCTCAAGCCACAGATAGTTCTCACTATGGAGATCTTTGTACACAGTGTCAAAATAGCACACAAACAATAAAAAAGTCCCCCATCCTGATTCCAAAGCAACTTTGCTGAGTGTACTCTTGGAATTTAAAGGTTTTAAGAGTTTCCCCATTTCCTGCAGGAACTGATGAGTAAATCCAAATACCATGTTTAATGAAAAACAACATATTGCCCATTTAGTGTGAGGTTTGAGGCATTCCCCTCCCTGCACTAAGAATGTTAAACCAGACTTCTTTCCACTTCATCAGCACCCCAGCAGATCTGCTTCTTTGGTTAATGGAAAGGCCAATAAACCCAGCAGCAGCCCAAGATGTGCATACTGGACTACTGGGATCCCTAGTTTTCCAGCATGTCCCACTTAGTTGCATATCCTAGGATGCTGTTTATTTCTCTTCTTGCAACTGCTCCTTTAACTTTATATTTTCAGCTCAGAAAACTTGAGAGACAGGAGCTTTCAGAAATGTCTTTAGCCTGAGCAAAGAGAGTATTGAGAACATTCTTGTCAAACTTGGTCATTAACTAGCAATAATGTCTGCAGCTTGTCATTAAAAAAGAATCAAGGAGAAGCTGATTAAATACACAAGAAAGAGACAAAACTTTCCATTCCCTTACTTTTTCCTTGACACATTGCACTTCATTTGAAGCCTGCTAATATACCAGCCAAAAGAATTGTAAGGGCCTGGATTCTTTCTTAATACAATGGTCACGGTTCACTAGTTAGAATCTGTATAGAATTAGCCAGAGACATGGACAAATGGAAAAACATACTAAAAGGCTAAAAAATAGCACTTTTTCATGGGCTTGTTCATTAGAAAACCTCATCAATACAGCATAAGGAGTTTTTCTATTTCTACTATTCTAAAAAATTATCACAAAATAGTCCACAGAAAATAAAGACACAAAATGTCAAAGCACTGCTTTTGCCTGGAATTTCAGAGTTGGCAAAAACTCAGGTCAGTGCTTCCATGCAAGTACTTTCCTGCTGAGATTTTTGGGGCAAACTTCATCTTCACGGCAAAAGCAGAATTAGCACAACGAGCTGTGACACATCCTGTTCCATTTTTCCAAGTTCTGCTTCAACCAGCCATACCTGACAGCTGGAATCAGCAGCACCACACACTGAATCCAACCCAACTGGCATGGAAATCCATCAGCACAGACACAAAACGTGCTAATTAACAGGAATGTGATCCGCATGGAAAGCCCGCGGGATGTTGCACTGCAGCACAAGCCATCCCTCCTAATGCAAGGCAGCTCAGCCTCACACTATTGTTCATCCCACAGGATCCGACTGCCGGCCACATCAAATCAATAAGGATAGCACAGGAGACTTAATGGAGTCTCTGGCACCTTTCCCATTTCAGGGCAAAGTCCTGCTGAGGAGGGATTTCTTTTTCTTCAGACTTTTGTTGTTGTTGCTCGGATAGCTAAAAGGTTTTCAAAGAGAGAAAGAAGCAACAGTGTCTGTTGGTGAATGTGGCTTATGTTTGGGAGGAAAAACCCAACACACCAGAGTGGAGACTGAGAGTTGGAGGTTCCCACCCAGGTCTGATCTCTCTGTAACATGAAAGAATTGTTCTGGAAGTACAGGAAACAGTGAGTGGGGGCCCACACCGAGGCTGTGTCAACCATTTCAAGCAGATAACTCCTACACTGCTGCCTTCCTATGCAGATCTTGGCAGAAAAATAAATAATAAATGTGTGTGGGAGGTGATTCATGTTATTTAAAACTATGGGAGAAGCTGCATGTGTATTCTCTGGAAAAGAGGAGAGCAAGAGTGCATTAGTATCCAGTGGGGAAATGATAGGAGGGATGCTTTAGGATTCTTTGAAAAAATAGGATAAAAGGTGATA
Source organism: Amblyornis subalaris (assembly GCA_018881555.1). Taxonomy (NCBI): domain Eukaryota; kingdom Metazoa; phylum Chordata; class Aves; order Passeriformes; family Ptilonorhynchidae; genus Amblyornis; species Amblyornis subalaris. The sequence goes on from JACAXG010000293.1 coordinate 72,064, forward strand.
TTCTCATCCTGGGGAAGGTTCAAGATTTAAAAGAAACTTGCTAGGAACTTGTGATACAAAAACTTGTTTCTGTGAGGGCAAACCACCTCATCCTGCACTATGGACAAGCCAGAGGTAACAGTTAAAAGAAAGTCTGTTCTGTTGGAAAGGGTTTGAATTCCGGCTGGTGCAGATCCAGAGGAGCTCCTCGCCTCCAAATGCAGCTACAGAATCACAGAATCCTTCTGGTTGGAAAAGATCTCCCAGACCATCGAGTCCAACYTGTGCCTGATCCCCGCCTTGTCCCCAGCCCAGAGCCCTGAGTGCCACGTCCAGTCCTTCCTTGGACACCTCCAGGGATGGAGACTCCACCACCTACCTGGGCAGCCGCTTCCAATGCCTGACCACCGTTTCCATGAAGAAATTCCTCCTGGTGTCCAACCTGACCCTCCCCTGGCCCAGCTTCAGGCCGTTTCCTCTTGTCCTGTCCCTTGTTCCCTGGGAGCAGAGCCTGATGCTCCCCTGGCTGCCCCCTCCTGTCAGGGAGTTGTGGAGAACCAGAAAGTCCCCCCTGAGCCTCCTTTTCTCCAGGCTGAGCCCCTCCAGCTTCCTCAGCAGCTCCTGGGGCTCCAGCCCCTTCCCCAACTCTGTTCCCTTCCCTGGACACGCTCCAGCCCCTCAATGTCGTTCTTGTGGTGAGGGTCCCGGAACTGGACACAGCACTGGACGTGCCCTCTGCATGGATCTTCCACTGGACATCATGGAAACAGCAATTTTGAAGAATAATAGTGGTACTTATTCATCTGAGATTCCCAATCCTGCCTCTGGCTTGTCTGATGGTCATCTGCTAAAACCTAACCAGTGTCTAACTCCTAGTCCATGAGCGATTCCTCATTCCGTACACAACTCAAGTCAGGTGTATAGCTGAGGAAATGGGTGATACAAGGTCTGAACCTACTTCAACTAGAAGTTGACTTCCACCAGAGAAATACAGGGATCATTTTGAAGCTTTCTGGCTTCATTTCCTCCATTTATTCATACACTTATTCACTGGAAAAAAAGGAGAAGAGAGCATGAGGGGGAAGGGAGGGAAGGAATCCTGGGACAGCACATGCTGGGCTGTAAAATGCAAAAAAGGTTTTTCAAAACCACACGTTCTAAACATCACCTTGGAGTCCCACAATAATAAATACTTGATATTACATTGCAAGGGTTTAATTGCCAAGTAACTATAGCAATGGAGAGAAAAGCCTGTCTTTGGACACATTCCCTCCTGCCTTAATTTTTCCCTGGGGTGGGGAAGGGGTACAGAGAATGTGCTCTAGATCCTTAATGGATAACGTTTTCCAGAGCCCCTTCTGATCACTCAGTGACTCTGGGATTTAAAAGCAGCACACTGATTTCTCCAAAGGAAGCTGAACGTTCAAAACAATTACCCTGAACTATTCCATCCCCTTGGAAAGGGTTTAATGCACCGGGTCCTGAGGTGAGGCTGTCAGGATACATTGAGACACAGCAACACAACCCTTTATGAAGTGCCTCACAATCCTGCAGTTCACCACTGCTTCCTTCATCCTGAAAAACAGCGTTTTCCAGGGAGCCCAACAGCCTGAAAATGAGTAAGTGTGAAGTGAGACTACACTGGCCTGCACTGAGCATTTGTTTTTGCCAAGAGAAGACCACATTTCTGGGTTGGTTTTAAACGCTGCCTTCTGGAATTTAATTCTGGGGACGAAAATTAAAGAATTATTTGGAGGCTTCAAGTTATCTTTCCCTTCTTGATATTTTCCAGAGCTTGGAAATGGCAGGGTGGAGCTGGCACCACTGGGGCAGTGGTTTCAGAAAGCACTTCTGTAGCCATTCAGGGAAAAACTGCTGGATCATGTTGGTATTTTTATAAGTAACTTGATGCGTGGTTCTATTTTGGATACCAACTATGCAGCAATGCAGACTGATTTGAGCAAATTGCAGGGGGAGGAAGAGAAAAGGAAGATCCCCTTACAGAACAAGGGCTGCTTTCTCCAGGGAAACCTCTTGAACCTCCAAGGGCTCAGTTTAACCATGTGCCTTTCAAAATAAGTTTTAAAAAGACATTTACATTTTATAAGGAAGTAAAAATAATAGTTAATTTTGGTTGTTCAGTGGTATGTGAAGGAGTTGAACCAAAGCAATTAAAGGTAAAAATCTTTCATCATTACTCTAGATCAAAACCAGTTATGCTTTTAAGATAAAAGAAAGACCTAAACCAAGAATAACTTAATGAAATTTTTGCCAACTTCAAGAATTTTTCACTTCTGTTTGTTGTTTTAGTCTCTAATTGACTTGCTAAAGAACTTCCAATTTTATGAAGCAGCAGAGCCTCCTCCACCTTGATAAAGAAAATTGCCAGGACTTGAAGAAATCAAAACAAGTTATCACAGCTAAAAATTGCCTCACAGCATGAATGAGGACATTGGTACTTGACAAACACCCTGTGTTTTTTTCACAAGGCTTCTAGAGAATGCCTTCCAGGCAGCCTACACACCATTTGCAACACAAAATTCATTATAGTAGGTTTGAGGACATTCACACTTACGTTTCTGGCTCCACAAAGCTGTAGCACGCTGCAGGGTGGGCCAAAGCCCCATAAGTCAGTAGGAACCCTTCCCACAACCTCCTCCTCTAAAATTAGGAAATATAGATATACAAGGAAGAAATTCTTCCCTGTGAGGGGGGTGAGGCTCTGGCACAGGTTGCCCAGGGAAGCTGTGGCTGTCCTATCCGTGGAAGCGTCCCAGGCCAGGTTGGACGGGGCTTGGAGCAACCAGGGATAGTGGAAGGTGTCCCTGCCCATGGCAGGGGTGGCACTGGATGGACTTTAAGGTCCCTTCCACTCCAAACCATTCTGGGATTCTGTGATTCTAATTATCAACCTATTGCATGGAATAACATATTGAATGTGAMTCTTGAATGATCTTGCTGAGATTATTCAGCTCTTTTTCTCAAATAAACAAGAATATGGGGGGGGGGGCAGGTTGCTCTTAAAATGAGGTGATTCCTGGGATATTGATAGGGACTGACAACAACTGGTTTTTTCTTCACACACCTGTATCTCATTTCAGGCCCTGAAGAGCTGCTGAGGCCAGACAGCAAACACCACAGAATTGTTAGGGTTGGAAGGGATTTCTGGAGATCATTCGTTTCAACCCCCCTGCCAAGGCAGTGACACCTGGAGCAGGTGACACAGGAATGCACCCAGGTGGGTTTGGAATGTCTCCAGCGAGGGAGACTCCACGCCCTCCCTGGGCACCTGTTCCAGTGCTCTGCCACCCTCAGGGAAAGTTTTTCGTCCAGCTCAGGTGATGCAGGAGCTGTGTAGAGTGTAGGACCTCTACCAGGGAAAACCTACACGGGAATGTGTGTCCAGTGATGTACCCAACCGTGCAGTGCGAGACTTTGCCCTGCAGCACAGCTCGGCTCTTACCATGGATGAGACGCGAGCCCTGAGGGCAGCGGAGCGGCGGCCGCGGGCCCAAGCCGGGCGCCTGGCAGATGGGGATGCTGCCATAGGTTGAGACGAAGGCTAACAAGGACCCAACGGGAGCTCTAGACGGAGAGACGGCGCCTGGGATGGGCTGGGGACGTGGCGAGCCCGGTCCTACGGGGGTAAACAGCGTTTTGGGACGGATCCTACGGGGAAAAAGGGGATTTTGGGCCGGGCCCAAGGTCGGGCGCGTCCGCCATGACGCCCGCTCGCCGGTAACCATGGCAACGACGGTGGGAAATCTCGCGAGATCTGCCGGCGCGGGCAATAGGTGGAGCATCAGGTCTCGCGAGAGTGGCGCGGGGGAAGAGGTGAGGGGACGGGCAACATGGCGTCGGAGGGCGACCTGGGCAGGAAGTGGGACCGGTGTGTGGCGGACTCCGCCGTCAAGCTGGGTAAGGGCGGCACGGGCACGGCGGAGCGGGAGGGCCCGGGGAGGAGTGGCGGTGGTCCCCCGGGCCCCTCGGAGCTGGGGAAGCGGCCGCCGGCGCGTCCTCGCGGCGCGGGGCCCACTGTCCCCTCCCGCCCCGGGTTCGCCTCAGGGCGGCTGCGGGCCCGGGAGGGGCGCGGGGTGTCCGGAGGATCCGYCCCCAGCGCTACCCCCGGCGTCTGGTAGAGCTGGCGACCCCGGGCCTGGCAAGGTGACCTTGGCCGTAGGCTCGGACCCTCGCCGGGCCCGCTCCCAGTTCTGCGCCCCGGCCCGGCCCCGGCTTACCGCGGTCCGGGCGTGTTTGACCTCTGGTTACTCCCTGTGATGAAGGCAAGAGGTTTTCGTGGGAAATCTGGGCTCCGTAGGAAGTCAGTGATGCCTCCCGGCCGGAATGAATGAGCGCCGGGCAGGAACGACCGGGTCCTGGCGTGCAGCGACCTTGCCCGCCTTCGGCTTCGCTGCGACGGTGGGTTTGAAATCAGTCTGTGCAGAGCTATTCACATCACTCAGTGTGCGAGGGGGGCTGCGTTTATTAAAAGCAATAGGCAGCGTGACACGCTGATGAGAGCTTTGGCACGTGCTACTTCGTACAGCGTGTGGAGTGTGACATTGAGAAGCTCCGTCCGTGTCCCAGCCCTGTAGTTCTGGCTTCTCTTTAAGTAGGGGAACAGTTCTCTTGGTTTTTTCCGTATTTATTTGCCCTTAAAATGAGGGCTGTGCACACGCCTCASTTTTCTGCAACAAACCATTCACGAGGTTTCACGAGTTTTGGGAGTGGTGGTGGCAACTCCATGCTTGCCGTGTGACTGGCTGCAGTGACACCAGGCTTGTGGCTTCACAAAATGTGTTTACAAACCCAAATCTTTAAATGCAATGTATAGAGCAAGAAGTGCAATGCCTGACATGAAAGGTATTCGTTCTATGTTGGTGCAGATGTCTCTTTTAGAACCATAAATAATATCTGGGAAATGTGAATGTTTATTTCTTGTTGCTGCAGTGGCCTTGTGCTGGAAAGCTGATGAGGAACTCGGGGGTTTTAGTTGCCTAATACTATTCCATTAGAAAAGATGTTTAATAATTTTAAGTAAACTGAAACTTCCATTGTTTATAACAGACCTTTGAAAAGTGTCAAGTGCTCCACAGCACTGTTTTTCCTTATGAAATTCTATTCAGATTTGTCTGACAAACATATCTGGATATGTTTATGTTTCCATAGCATTGGTTGCTTTATCATAAAATATTAAGTATGCCAAATTGTAAACAAGAACTTGTTCCATGCTGCAGCTGTACATGTAGGAATCCTGTACATCCTCTGTCCTGGAGGCTGAAAGAAGTGGATACAGGGTTGATCTCACAGAATCCCAGGCTGGTTTGTGCTGGAAGGTACCTTAAAACTCATCTCGTTCCACCCCCTGCCGTGGGAAGGGACACCTTCCACTATCTCAGGTTGCTCCAAGCCCTGTCTAACCTGGCCTTGGACGCTTCCAAGGATGGGGCAGCCACAGCTGCTGTGGGCAGTCTGTGCCAGAGCCTCACCCCCATCACAGGGAAGAATTTTTTCCCATTATCTGACCTAACCCTGCAATCTGTCATTGGGAAGCCGTTCCCCCTTGTCCTGGCACTCCTATGAACAGTCTCTCTCCATCTTTCCTGTCAGCTCCCTTCAGGTACGGGAAGGCTGCAATCAGGTCACTGCAAAGCCTTCTTTTTTCCAGGCTGAGCAATCCCAATTCTCCCAGCCTTTCCTCACAGCAGAGCTGCTCCATACGTCTGATCACCTTGGTGCCTCCTCTGGACTGGCTCCAGCAGCTCCATGTCCTTCCTGTGCTGGGCCCCAGGGCTGGGGCAGCTCTACAGGTGGGGTCTCACCTGAGTGGGGCAGAGGGGCAGAATCCCCCCCTCCCCTGCTGCCCACGCCCGGTCATGTCTAGCCTCTCACCCATCGGCACCCCCAGCTCCTTCTCCCTAAGGCTGCTCTCGATCTCTTCAGCCCTCAGCCTGGATCAATCCTGGGGGCTGCCCTGACCCAGGTGCAGCACCAGCACCTGCTCTTGTGTAAACCTCACCAGATTCCCATGGGCTGCTCCTCGAGCTTGTCCAGGTCCCTCTGGATGGCCCTGTCCTTCAGGTGTGTCTGCACTGCTTAGCTTGGTGTCTGTCACCTGCACTCCTGCTGAGGGGCACTCGATGCAACCTGACTCTTCAGTGAGCCTTTTRTTTTAATTCTGTGTTTTCTTCCACCCTGAAGTGGTAACAGAAGAMGGAGAACCTGCTTTGCCCTGTGCACTGGTACTCCAGTCCAAGGATTCCCAGTGTTGGCTTCATGAAGATGCTGAATAGAGATATCAGTCAAATTAATGTTTTTCATTAGACTGYCCCAAAAGGTCACGTGTGCTGCAGCTCTTTAATTTTATTTTGGCACCAAACCCAGTGGGATGGACTCAGACACGTGTTTCTCTTCATGTGTGAGGGCACTTTTCTGGTTTGTGTGCTTTTACAATTGATCAGTAACTGAAGCATTTGTACTGTCAACCTCCTCCATGCACTGTGTGCTGACAACACAAATTTTTCCATGGCATCCCAGTGGGAATGATTGTTTTCTCTACAGGGACATTAAAACCTTGAATGGTTGTGTTGACTGGTTTTGTAATAGTACTGCAAAGTTTGCTGGAGTCTCCAAAAACTTACCAAGTGTGGTTGTTGTACTGGAAAGAAAATAAACTTAAGACTTTAGTTGCTTGTTACATGACATATAGGATTTGTTAAACTTATGGGTTTTGTCAGACTTTTCCCTTTGGTGGCTGCAGTTTCCTTCCCAAATGCTCCTTTACATCCTTCCTGAGTGCTACAGCCAGGGATATCTTTCCAGCCATTGGCTGGGGAAAAACAAACATTGTGATTAGCACTGTGTTTTCCCATTCCAGAGTCTCTAAATAAAGGAAAGCACTGATTTTCTGGATCCTTGCATGTGGGACATTTCCCATGTCTGTGAGAACAGTGGGCAGATAACTCCTGTGGATTAGTTTGAGGGCTGGAGGGACATGAGAAACAGAAAAGGGGGAGAAGGGGAGGTAGAGCTCTCAGGCTGGCTTTATTAGCAATAATCTGGTTTTAAATTCCAGCTGGGTGCTGTGCAGCCTGTCCTTAGTCTGTCAGGATTCCCACTACGCTGCGTAAGCCAGTGTTTGTAGTTAGCTCTGTTGTTTGTAGTAGTGCAATACTGTTTTTGTTGGAGACCAAGCTCCTGAAAAAAACTTGATCTCCTGCCACTAAAACGTCCAAAATAAATATTTAACTTGTGTTGCATCTTTTGAAATGCTGTATTATGTTTTTGAGTTCTTGGTCACTACCTGTGTGTATCTTGTAATTTAGTAGTAACTTTTTCCTGTTAGTTCCAAGCAGAAGATGTTGTCAGGCGTTGTTAAGACAGTATTTAATTTCAAAGAGTAAGTAAACCTTTTTATGCCTGCACAAAACATTGAGCCATTGTTAAAGGGAGTTTATGGTCACCTCCTTTTTATTAGGACTGATATTTATTTGTTTTGCTAATGATGTGGATGTATCTAGGTGGGTTTGTTCCTTTTCCATTCCAAATGTAGCTGTGAGCACAGTGTTTGTGTGCAGGGGGCTGGGTTGTGCTTTCTTGGCTGACCGGGCGGTTTGTGATGGACAATGCAGGTCCTGCTGACTTTGGCTTTGCACCATTCTCAAGGCTTTTCACTCAGGCAGTCACTTAAATAATTTAATTTTCTGTTCCTTTTTTTGTCCTAATACTGATTTTTCGTGCAGAAAAGCTACAGAAAAGTTGTTTGTTGGGTGTGTGGGAACAGAGAATCAAACCACAGTGGCTTTCTTTTTTTCCTTCCCAGCTTGCAAAACTTTCTAAACTCCTGTGTCCTCCCCAGCCTTCACAGCCATTTCTTCCTTTTCATCAGCAGAGCTCTGCAGAGGAGGGATGATGAAGTAAATAGTGTTGTGGTCTTCCTCTGTCCTGCAGGCTCCAAACCCTGTTCAAAGGGTTGGTTTGTTTGTTTAACTGATTGATAGTTCATGGCTGTTTATTTGGAAAGACAATTACTCACAAAAGACTGAGTTGGTTTTTGCTGCAAGGCTGTAATTTTGGACAAATTGTTATTATGTGCTGTTTCCAGGGGACAGAGAGGCAATAAGGAGTATGTGTGGAAGGGAGGGAGGTTTATGTGCCCGCGTGTCTTGGTTTATTTTGAAGCTGTTGTTGTTTTAAATGAGTTGAACACTGTAATTTCCCTGATACTGAAAGGTAATCCTAGGGAAGCTGTTTGCTCCTTGACTTGTGTGTATGAAGTTGCTGCGTTGAAGTTCTTTTTTTTTTCAGGAGAGAAATGTTTTGATATATGTCTGTGATTGACCAAAATTCAGCCTGGAAGCTTGTAAATAACCCAGTGTAGTGATGTTCATTTTCCTCTAATCCTCTGTTTTGACATCTGAAAATAAAATGCTTCTAATTTCCATTTAATAGGGATTTTTGTTAAGAGAAAAGGGCACTTTGAATTCTTCTGCAACTGTTAACATGATTTCTTCTGGCTTGCATCATCTGGCCTGCTTGAATAGCTGTTCTGTTAATGGTAAGGGTGAAATTGTATTGTTTGTGTCATTCCACAGATTGGATATTTCAGAAAGAATCATTGTATGGATTGCAATGTCAGTATTTTTAAATAATCCTTCACATGGTTATGAATAGGATAAAGTCGGTCTATATAATGATAAAACTTGATTATGCTTTCTGAAAACTGGATTAGACTTTGTCTAAATATACAGAAATCCTGAAATTCCTGTTTTGAAGTGTTTTTTTTGCTTGGCGGTTTTATCGTGGCCATCCAGTCTTAGCTACCAAGTCAGAAGGTTTGTTCTTCCTTTGGGGACTCGTTTTTAATGCTGGAGAACATGGATATTATGTGAGCACACAACTGCATTGTTGTGTGAGCTTTGTTGGAACCCCAAGTTATTTTCCCTTGTCATACAGAAGATCCAGCTCTACTAGTTGTGTCTTGCAGCAGACCAAGTAGTGTAAATATTAACTGCTCATGGCTCAGGCTGTGCAGGGAGGCAGCACAGACAGCAAAAAATGTTTTCTTTGGAAGAGGTGGACAAATGCTGTTCTGAGAGTAGGCTTTTAGTCAAAAATCTCACAGCAATATTTAGTTACGATGTTAGCAGAGCTCTGAATACAATGACCATCTACAAATTAAGGGGGCATTACCTTCTATTGGGAGAAAAAGACAGGAAAATCTTTAGGAATCCAGGTCTCCTCCTAACTGCGTTGTGCCCTGCTGTTCCTCTTGGCTGGTGCTCCAGATGAGTCAGGGAGCTGTGCCCTGCTGAGGTGTGCCCAGCCAGCTGTGCCAGCCTGCTGTTGGTGGACTTTGGAGCAAGGGAGCCTGAGAGAAGAGCTGGGACATCCATCTGCTAGTGTGGCCTTTGCAAGTCCCAGACCGCCTAAGCTCTGCTCCACAGGAAATGAATCCAGATTCCCTGACTCCTGCATTAGTGCATTGATAAGATGCCAGCTGTGCCTTTTTTGGAGGTGGCATGCAGTGGCAGTGCCCAGGGGAAAGGGGCTGTAGCCAAGTGATATCCTGAAGTTTGGTCCTTGAGGTGTTACAGCAGTAGGTGGGAACAAGACTTTGTTGTTTCTTATATCAGAAACAGTTCTCTGAGAAAATCCTTTCAGAGCTGCTGGCACATTTTTGATGATAATAAATGAATAGAGAGAGGTTTGAGAAGGATCAGGCTCCTTTCCTCATCATTCCTGCTGGTGAGATGCCCCTGAAACTCTTCTTGCTCTCAGCTGGATCTGCTTCTGAGCTGGGCCAGCAGACGTCAGTACTGGCTGGCCTGCGCTGGGTGGGTGTGAAGCAGCAGCATTGCCAACCCTCATAGCTGGGCTGCAAAAGCCCTAAGTGTGGGTGTATTTACTCCTGCTGAATTCCTGTTTTCAGCGATGTTATTGTTTTTATTAGCCGAACATTTAATTGCACTAAGACAAGGTAAAGTTTCCTGCCAGAGGTGTATTTTCTGTAGTATGAGTATCTTGCTGATTTCTTACACGTGAGCTTCTAAAGCAAGCACAGCCCTGATTTGTCTAAAAGCTTGGTGCAATATTGATCATAAAATTGCAGAATGGTTTGGGTTGGGAGGAACCTTAAAGCTCATCTTGTTCCATCCCCCTGCCATGGGCAGGGACACCTTCCACTATCCCAGGTTGCTCCAAGCCCCGTCCAGCCTGGCCTTGGACACTTCCAGGGATGGGGCAGCCGCAGCTTCTCTGAGGAGCCAGTGCCAGGGCCTCCCCACTCTCACAGGGAAATTGCACCATCTCTTCAGAGCAGCTTCTACTCCTCTTCCCTTTCCCCTTTAAAAGAGGGAGGAAATGTTTGTGCCCTCAGGTCTCACAGTGCAGTCACTGGTGTGAGGTTGAAGTTTCTGGACCACTGTCACTGTGATTCCTCAGGAGATCATGGGCCCCTCCTGCTGCTGCCTGTCCCTTTGCAGCAGTGCTGATGTTTATCCAAGGTTTGCCTTTGAGCAGCAGTTGACCTGACGAATGCTTAAGGGTGAAAGCAGCCCCTGAAAGTATGTCGGGATTTTTGATTATAATGATATTTGGATATTAATATTCTGTTATTCCAAATTTTCTGTGTTACTAGAGTCATATGCTACAAGGAAACAAAACACTTTTTTCTGCTTCTTTCTTGAGTACTTGGTGTATAATTTCACCATGTTTTCTTCTAGTGTTCTTGCTCATTTTTCTGTCTGCTCTGCAAACAATCCACACCACAGGGGAGATGGGAATGAAAGCTTCAAAGTTTGATGTTTGAAGAAAATCTGATTCCTGCCACTAAGACCTTGCAGAGAGTCTGCTTAAAATTAATTCTCTCTGTAAATAACTGATTTCATGGTCTTGGATTTCTAACTGGTGCTAAGTGCTGCCCTGTGAAGGCCCTGGTGTATGAAGGCAGCTTTCCTCCACATTATTGCAAAGCAATTCTTTATGTATGTTGTCAAAGTGGGATTGAAGGCTGAAGCTCTCAGTTTTGTATTTGTGTGTGTGGAATGGCAAAGGAAAATAATAGTTTTCTTTTTGGGATTAAGTAATTGAAAACCTTCCAACTGCTATAGTAACAGCAACACGTCTGCCAGATGTCAATGAGCATATTTTAATCCTTCTGTTTCCAGTTTCAAACTATTGAAGCAAAGTACATCTAGGTGTGGCTGTGTTAATAGCTGCCTCAGCCTGTAGCTACTTGGGTAGCCTAAGAAAGAAATGTGTAGTATCAGTCTTGGAGCGACTGTTGATTAAATTTGTAGAAAAAGCTTTTCCCAGATGTTCTTACAGGGCAGGAGCCCATCCTAAAGATTTGTGTTTCTCTCCGAGACACTTTTATGATGTCCTGTTGGGTATACGGCGCGTGCTGTTCTGCGTGTTAGATTGATTGGAGGTACTGGGACGTTTTTCTTGGAAGGTGTAAGAGCCAAAAAAGTAGAATGAAAAAGTTTTGGAGCCTGGGCTTTCTGCCTAATGCCAATTCCGTGTGGCTGTGCTGGTCTGTGTGCCTGGGATGCGTAGTGGGGAGCAGGGGTGAGATGTCCACACAACTGTCCTGTCCCTTGTTGACATTGTAGATGAGTTTAGGCTGAAGTGATGGATGTGGGGTGGAAGAGACTGTTTTTCTAGTTAAACGTTTTAAACTGTCAGAGAAGGTGAAAAATGCGTTGTACTCTTTCCTGTGGCCTTTTCCTCCAAAGAGTCTGTCATGCAAGAAAGGGAGGGAAAATATGCCTGGCGTAGATCAAGCCCTTTGCTTTTCCATGTTCGTTTGTTTTTACTGTAAGATAAACCTTTCATGTTTTATTGTTACGAAGTTAAAGCCTGGCCTAGAGGTGCTGATCCTTAGGAGGAACAGCTGGAGTGTCCCCTGGTCAGGTGGGAGGCTCTTTGAAGCAACATGTTGCCTCTTTAAGAGGAAATGGAGCATGTGAGAACTTAAACCTGTAAAACTCATCATCAGCTCTGCCATTGTTTATCTCTGGTGTAACTTTATATAGAATTAAAGTGAAATGCATTACTTTGCTCCTGAGGCAAGATGGTTTTGCTCCCCCTTGGTCTTGGAGGCACAGGAAATGACCACATAACCACAAATACTTTCTAGTGGAATGAAGATGAGTGACAAACTACCCACAGAAAGAGGTTCTTAACCAGACGGGCTAAGGAATTAAATGTAGCTGAAGGTTCTGGGTTTAAGTTAAAACCAACCTGTAACTGTTAAAACCAAGTAGAAAAGAGCAAATGCTGTACTTGCACTGGCTGGTGGGGGGGATGGATCTGGTGTTTCTAGTGGACAGGACGTTGTAATCAAAACAGTTTTGAGCACAGACTGTAGTCTGTCCCTCAGGAAAGAGAGGAGTGAATCAAACTGCCTTTGAGATGAGGAAAGCTAAGGTACTCTTTTGGCTTTGTTTCTCAAATCACCTTCTTGTACAAAAAGCCAAAACCCATTAGCTGTCAGATCTTCTCCTTCACTTCTCTGTAGCATTTTCATTACTTAAAGCAAAGTCTTAGCTATCTTACATCATCTTTTTGCACTAATTTTCACCGTACACCTCTTCCTGCTGGAACAAGATGCAGTGATAGCCTCTAAAATTGCACAAAAAATGCATTTTTATGAAGAACAACAAYGGCTTCAAATAAGCTGCTTCAGAAAAAGATTTCTTAAGAAAGACAGAGTGTTTTTTCTTAAGTCAGTCATGCTGGACCGCATCTGTTTAACAGTGGTGTTGATGTGGGGGAAGGCCTAGTTTGTGTTTTAGGCTTAGGCTGAATTGCAGTTGACATAAATAATAAATTTTTCACCTTTTAAGTGTATCCTGTAGCTTCCCCCGTGGCCAACAGGAAGCAGCATTGATGGCATCTGAGTGGAGCCCTTAGAGAGGGGCTGTAATGTAAGAGAACATCTGAAGGAGATGAAGAGAGTACAAAAGAATGATAATTTCTGGAAGTAAATGGAAAGAAACTGTATTAATTATAGCTGCTTCCTTAGTGCAGGGTTGTCTTTAAGACAAGACAGGAAGCAGTTCACCAGCAGGCTGGTGAGAAGAATGTGGGTTTGACTGCTAACGTGGAAAATGTGGTGACATTAGAAACTGCCCAGGCTCTGCATCGAGATGATGCAGAATTTGTCATCCTGTAAATAATTTCTCATTGATTAGCTAAACTGTTTGGATTGGCAGAGGGGATCTTCCCGGGGACAGGAAGTGTGGGGCTGGGATCGCTCCCTTATGGCAGGGCTGCTGAACTGGTCAGTTCAAACAGCGCCTGGTGCTGTCTGAACAGCAAGAATTCCCTCCACCAACTCCTTGTCAGCCCTGAAGTTCCACAGCCCAAACTAAACCGGCACAACTGCGGATTGTAGGAACAGGCTGGCAGAGGAGCCGGGCCAGGGGGCCAAACAGGATGAATTCTGGAAGATAGTAATTACCCTTAATGGCATAAACATTGTGGGAGAGCCAGCACCAGCTGGACTATAGCAAAGGTACCGCAGGAAGGCTCTGTTGGGAGGGGGACGGGGGGGATTAGAGGGGAGAGCTGTGGCTCTGAGTCGGGCCTGATGTCTCTTCCAGGCTGCAGGCGAACGCTGCTCGGTGCCCCAGCTTTGAATGAGCTGCTCCAAGGAGTGTCTCGTACTGTCTGAAATGCAGAAAAACCCTGACGCTCTGAGCAGACATCTGAGGATCCGAGACTTTCCCTTAGCTGTGCAAATGATTAGAGTGAAAACCTGACCTTCGGCAAAGCGCTCGGGTTCTAAAATGTCTGGGGGAGTTATGTCAGGATCACTTGGCGGGCGGTGAGAGCTCTTCCTGCATGTTTTGTAAGCCTACTCCGAAGTTATAATGACCTGCTAACGTAGTTACCTCTGGCACAACTAAAAATCTGTAGTAAAATGAAAAGGGTTTTAAAATCAGCTCTGATTTCCAGCTCTCAGTAAATACAGATAGTAAAGTCCTAACAGGAGAGTGAACATGAGTTGGTTTGCTCAGATCGTGTTTGCTCACCTCTGTTCTAATATTCTGGGGTTTATAATCAATAAAAACCATGGGATGCTTAGTTAAGGTACTAGGTGGTGCATCCTAATGTACTTAGGATGTCAAGAATTTTTTGAGTAATCTGTTCCTCAGTAGAAACTATCAATATATTTTTTACAAGGAGAAAGGTTTGAAGAGCACAAGGAAACTTAAGAAAAAGAAACTTCATCCTAAATGCCAGGAGGGTACAGGATTCCTTGGCATTGTTCTGTACTCAATTAATGCATTCAACAGGATCACATGCTTTTAGGAATATAAAAAAAGGATGTATTTTAATTAACAAACTCATTATACTTAAATTAGATTTCTTGTATTGAAAGGAGAGAATTGAAACCCATAACAGGATGTGTTTGCTGCAAAAGAAACCTAAAGCTGTTCGTTGGTTGTTTTGGTTTTTTTCCAATGAGCATTATGCATGACTGTTTTGGGGTTTTTTTTCTCCTTTTTTAAACTTTTGTACTTCTGTGCCTTATCTAAAATTCTTGTCTTTAGTGGACATAATTAAAGGTAGAATTTGCCCACTCAGCTGCAAGTTTTCACTGTTACCTTTATTGGGTCCTGAGAGGAGTTTTGCAGACTTGCCTGACWTCTTGCAGAAAATCATAAGCTCACCTTCCAAGGAAAGCAAAAATTATTTTTAAATATGCCGAGTTTTTTAATGGCACTGAATAATTTTGTTTCAACTGCTGCAGTTATTTCTATATATAGTATAAGGATGTGAAAAGTCATTCATTCCTAATGTGTTTAAATATGCTTCATAATGAATGTTGTGGATGTGAAAGATAAGCAGCCTGGAGCTTTCTTTGTAAGGTATAGGGTAACACAAAGCTTCAAAGTTCTGCTGCCCTCAGGACACACATTGAAGCAGTTAAAGTAGTGAGATAAATGAAATACAATGAGATATTCATCTGCAAAATCTAAAGCTCAAGGACACAATAAGTTTTCATTTAAGTGTTTCTCATTTGCTGACAATGAGCCAAATAAATCTTAATTCCACATTGTAGATGGTGACAGAAATTCAGGAACTTTCCCTGGGATGAGAGTCTGGTTTGTTTCCCAGACATTTCTGATGATGTACTTATTATATATGTTGGGATTCTAACCTGAATTAGCTGCTTACAGTTACTTAAAAAAACAAGAATTGTTTTTTTCAAATTTGTTCTTTAAGAACACTTTGGTTTGGTGTGCTGAAATAACATGTAGTTGGATAGTCATAGTCTGATGTTCATAGTCTGTTATTCCTGGGTTGGAATAAAGAATTATTGTAAAGAACTAAATAATTTTCCATTACTTTGCTTTATCTTAGTCCTCACTCACTGTATTTCTTCTTACAGGTGCTGGATTTGGATTAGGAATTGTTTTCTCAGTCATCTTCTTCAAAAGTAAGCACACTGCGTTAATCTTGACTGCCTGGCTTCCCAGTTTGTGTCTGTTGTAGGTGCAGTTAAAGGTCTTTGAGGCATGTAAACGTTAATCAGCTTGTTAGACCAATTCTTCCGTTGTTTGTCCAGTCTTTTCTGTTGAAATGGAGTTCCCTAAACTTTTAGCTGTTGTGTAACAAGGTTATTATCCATGGCACCTCCCTGAGCTCCCCCTGTGCTCAGCTCAAATCCTGGAATTGCAAGAGATCCTGAGCCAAATCACTGGAGCCGTGTGTCTAGATATCAGTTCATGCTAGTCTTGCCAGGGCTTTAAAACTGATCTTAGTTCTTCAGTTGTGCTTTAAAACAGAATAATTTTCAGTAATACCTTGAATTCAGAGATTTCTCTCCGTTAAATTCTAAATGTGGTGTCTTACTGTTACTCTTCTTCTGTAGTGGGCTGGTTTGGAGCTGATCTTAGGACTCGTAGAACTTAAAAATGCCTACATTGCATCTCCTAATAATTTATTGTTTCTTGGTGCTTGTATAACAATATATAACAAACAGCTTTCCCTGACTCTACTTCTTCCTCTCTGCTTGCCTCTTCCACAGGAAAGACGTGGCCTATTGCTTTTGGGTCAGGGATGGGGTTAGGAATGGCTTATTCCAATTGTCAACACGACTTCCAGTCTCCATATCTTCTCCATGGTAAATTTGTAAAAGTAAGTATCAATTCTACCTACTATTGATTGGTAACTGTTTATAAGTTAGTTTATCCATTTACATGGATATTCTTCTGCCTTTCCTGGAGGAGTGCTAGTAAGAAGCAGCTTGTGTTGCCAAAGCTGGAAGGGTTCCCCTGCTCTTTAATGTCTGGTGTGTTTAACAGTAAATTTACTAGACTGAATACATGGAATTAGTTTAACAGATCCTGCAGGTAGGTTTTCCCACAACCTGAAAACACAATAAAAATACATGTCAGAAAAGCAAAAAAACTAAACTAATATTAAGGTTCTTCAGACTGTAAAAGAGATGACCTGGGAAGAAACTGGAAGTCATGTCCGGCACGTGAGGTAGGTCTTCCTGTGGAAACAGATGTTTGATCTTCTGTGGAGTTTTGGGATTTTTTTCAATGTGAAAACACTGATCACTTGTAAGTTTTGTGGCTTGCTTGTCTGGATAGTAATGTAGTAGTTAGTATGGAAAAAAATATATCCTGTAAGCAGTTTTGAAGAGGATAATTTCAATGAATTCAGTATTATTACTGACCTGAGGTAAAACATTTAAAAATAGATTAATTAGCAAGAACAACTTGTGCACTTGCAAAGTGGCTGCAGTGCACCAGTGCACAAACTGACTCCATTAGTATTTTGTTAATTTCTTCACGTGTCAAAGTTGGGGCTGTTCTCATGGTAATTTATCATTGTGGCATCTGGAAAACAAGAGGAGTGTCCATGTGTGTTTTGGATCCACAAATCCATGGCGTGGTTAAATCATTTTGGTGACACCAGTGGAGAGGCGTCCACCAGGACACATTTACAGTTACTTTAGCACTTCAGAAAGTGCCAGGGAAAATACTCTGCCAGGAGCTTTTCATGCAGTACACAGAGTGCAAAAAGTCCTCCTGTACCACTCCTCTCCCTGATGCAGGAGGCCTGAAGGCATTCTCAGACTTTTCCTGATGCTTGTAGAGCTGCAAGTTGAGCCCAGTCGTCTTCAGATTTAGTGGCCGATGAGCTTTTGCCAGCCTTCTGCAGCCCTACCAGACATACCTGCTTACAAATATTTTCTTCAGCTGCCTGTTAAAGGGAAATAATAACAAGATTCTCCAACAAATCCTTCAGAATAAAATCTTTGGAGAGCAGTACAGAGAAGTTGACTTGGATGCAGCTGATCAGCATTGCCAGCTACTGCCCAGAGTCAAAAATCTGTGACACCCTTCTGGCTGGATTTGTTAACATTAAAATGTGTTAGTTTTCCACACCATCCTGAGGTTATTCCTCCAATTTATGTCTCCAAAAAGAAGCTGGAATGACGTGTCTGTGGTTTCATGTGAGTGATAAATGCACTGTTCACATGTTCTAAGACAGCATTATTCGTTCAGGGATGCTTGTTCCTAGGGATGTTGGGCAGCAGAAAACTCAGTGTCCAGTCACCCTAGTAAGGGATTTTGTTTGGATTAAGGGTTAATCTGTGTTCTGGAGTAAGGGTGGTGGAAGGACACTTCAGAAGACGCCCAGATACTTGCATGGCACAAGACAAATAGTTTCCAGTGCACTGTCTCCATGGCTTTATCTGGCACAAAGAGGCTGGCAGAGGTAAAACAGCAGTGAAGCCATCTAATGGTTAATGTCATTAATTCCCTACAAAATGTCATGTCATGGATAATGGCTCCAGGGTTATTACAACAAAATTATTTCATTTCTGTTGGTTAGGAACATGGAAAATATTGTTGCATTATCATTCATCTGTTTTTTTCCTAGAAAAATCTGTTATAACTAAATTCTGTAGGTTTTCCTTTACAAAACTAAGTTCTGTTTAGATGCTAACTTGTCAAAATGAGAGAATCTGCAAGAAAATCAGCTTTATTAGAGAGAAATGTTACACGGATTAACTTGGATGAAATTATTTCTAGTTTTCTGAGCTTGTCAAGTTCACAGGATCACAGGATAACTCCAGTTGGAAAAGACTTCAAGGAGATCATTCAGGTCAGCTGTGAGGTCAGACTGGGTTACTCAGGCCTTTATCCAGTTGGGATTGTCAATTCTTCAGGATCAAGTTCTTAGTTGTGAATCCTGAGTCAGAGTGAGAGAGAACAGAGGACCTTCACGATACCAAATAATGAGGAGATGTCAGAGTGACTTTGCAGCTGTTCTGGCTGTAACTTGGATTATCTCACGGTCCATCCTTTGGGTTAGAGATTCCATCATGAAACACCACCAGCAGTGCAGGAGCCACTCATCTAGACCAAAAGAATACTTAAAATGCAGGAAAGTTCTAATTTGTGGTCAGAATATTCTGAGGGCTTTTTAAGTAATTTGATCGAGTGGATTTCACTGTGACTTCAGCAGAATTTTAAATCAACATGTTGCAATTATTTCAAGGCTTAAAATGCTGTGGCTGTGAATTACACAGCCTAGATTTCCTTGCAAAATGGAAAATACCCTATTTTTCAGGTTATTTAGCCTGTGTTATCACCCAAACCCCACAATCCTGTACTTTGATAGGAATGTGGATTTATATTGATGTGCAAGAACACAAGAAGGCAACTGCAGCCTTTGCTCTTGCCCTTTGTGGCTTTGATTTCAGTCTGCTTTCTCTTCAACCTGTGAGTAGTTAACTTGAACAACAACGTGGGTTTTTTTGAAGTACACAGAATGGAGGGTTATGCATGAAAACATGGGATGCTTCTGGCATGAAAATAGCTGCTTAATTCCTCCATACACAACTTCTTGTGTTAGCAAAGGATGAAAATGTTCCTATACCCTCTGGAAATGTTAGAAAGCTCCATGACTTGCTTTACATCCTGCAGCACCTTCCATGTAAGGAACCCAAATGGCTTTTGAATAATATAAGCCTTCTTGCTTTACAGGAACAGTGACTAATGGCTAAGACTATCCCAGTGGGAAGGAAGGAGAAATCAATGATTATTCCTCAGGAATACTGAAGTGCCCCTGGAATAAGCCAACATTCTTCAGTAACGATCACCAGTAACTCTTTATACTCCAACAAACTGTTTCTGTATATGAAACAAAGTTCTGTTGCTTGTTTTGTATCGTGTCTGAAAAGTGCAAGGAAGAGCTCTTCTGGGAAATAAATAAAAGAAAAATGGCCTTCTCTGGTGTGTTGACTTTGTATGTGAGTGAGAGAAAGGGAGAATGGAAGGAGAGGACTTCATTTGGAGTAGCCAGCAGCTGGGACCACCTGGGCCATTGGGAGAGCTCCTCAGCAAAGCCAGCCATTATCTGTTCCTCTCCTCTCCTGAGAGCAACCCCCATCCACCAGCCAGTTCAAAGAAGCATTCCCACCTCATAAATCACCCACTAGACCCCTGCTGCTTTTGCCGGTGTTTGGAGAGGAATATAAATACTCCCATGTCCTGTTTGTACAGTTGCCCTTTCAAATTGGAACTTTGTCCTCTCAGAAGGGGCAGAATACAAACAGGTAAATCCAAACTGTGCTGGGTGCAGCAAGGCAGTGCTGTCTCTTGTAGCCTTGGGTCATGGAGTCACCCACGTTTGAAACTTCCCAGGATAGTGGGTGAGTTAAACACATCCTCATGCTGTCTGGCTCTGAGCTTACACTTCAGGCTGATTGGTTTTGCACCTCTTTTCCATGGGAGAACAGAGAGGTTTCAGTGTCTRGGAATGGGTCACAAATACTTAAAGCTCTTTATTGGCTTGGCAAGTCACTGCTCCAAGTACTCCCTGCTTTACATTTACCCCAGTCCTTGTGATGCCTTGTTGCCACGTTGTCCTCTGCTCTTCTCCTGGCTCGGGAGCTTGTCTTCACTGCTGCTTTACTCAGCACAATTTTCTAGCTGTGGAGATGTCTCTTGAGGATCTTTTTTCTTTGTCCCATGCTTGCTGTGTGTTGTCTGTGTAGCACAAGGAGTAAGTGCATGTCTCAAGATAGAAAGGGAATGGTTTAGGTTGATACAGAACTTCCCTTTATTGAAAGCCCATTTTGCTGCATGATGAGTGCTGATAGATGGAAAAGTGACAGAATAACCCCTCCCCAGAAAGGAAAACCCAAAGGCAAACAAGTTGTGCGATAGTTGTTTTTTAAATCATGCTTGGAAAGGAAGGGGATGGACTGAGGGGTAGCCTGGAGTTCAGAGGGCTTGTGAAACTCCTTTTCTTACGGGTCTGAGGGGTGGGTGCTGCAGCAGTCCTGTATCCCCACCTCTCCCGGGCACTGCTCTGTGGATCCTGCAGTCTGGAGAAACATGTTGAGCTGTGCCCAGAGTCAACAGACGCTGAGGAGCTCGCCTGGAGCAAAGGACTTGTGAAATAAAATAGCTCCAGTGCCAGAGCAGCATTAAGACTGTCAGAGCATGATACCATCCAGGACCATTGCTCCAGCATGTCCTTGTTTTTCCACCTCCTCCCTTGCCGGACTGCATTCATCAGTCAGGTCAAAACAGCTTATTGAAAACAGGATATCTTTCTTTCTTCCCAATTTTGAATCATTTTATCCGGCCCCAATTTTTAATTTGAACTATGTACTTTGGAGCCATAGTTCCTCTGTGGTTTGGAAAGGGGTTTCATTGAGTTCTCCGTGTGTGTGTTGCAGTCTGGGAAGCCAGTGGGATCTGCTGGAGAGAGGAGCATCAGCCTGGGCAAGACCCAGGAGAACTGCAACTGTCAACGTGTAGAGAAAGCTTCAGCTACTGCTGTGTCATTCCAGCCGTGATGATGAGTTCAATTTTTATTTAGTGTCGGTGGTAACGAGTCATCCTGCCCTTATATGCTCTACTTCAGCTCAAATATGACTGCCTAGAGTTAATTCTTACCTTGGGCTACTGTGGCCTGTGATCAAGTGGTTCTTCTGGCCCTGGAACTCAGAGATATCAATTGTAAATATCAATTCCCAATGTGTCCTTTCTCACTAGAGTGAGAATAATCAGAATAAAGGTTCTTGTTTGTTAATGTGAAGTCAACATGGGTGAGTGTGGAAAAATTGCACAATTTTAAAAGTGGAAATTAAATTTGTTGTTGCTCTTTAAATGGGGTAAAAGCTTAACTTTTTGGTTTTTTCACAGCTGCCTTGCTTCCTTTTGTCTGTGTTGATGTATGTATATGTATATGCACATATAACTACCATGTAAAGGGTCTGTGTTTGTTTTGCTTTATTTAATTAAAAATGTATTATCCCAAACCTGTTTTTGAACCTGTCCATGTAAGCTGTGCAAAATATCTTCTTCTGAGGACAAGTTTCCTTTTTCCCTCTGTGGGAAGGAGCCTGTACCCTTCCCAACTGAGGCTGGAATGGGAATGGTTTCCTGCTGCTTGATTTCTAATTACATAAATGGAAGGGGGAAAAGTGGAAATTCTAAGTACCAAAAGGCATGTTAAATTTAGTGTAATACACTCATCTRGAAACTATCACATTTTTCCTTCTTTCTTAAGCCTGCTGAAATCATTGCTTCGTCTGTGGCGTGATTTRGATCGGCACCAAAAAGTGCAAACAAGATAGGCCTAAAAAAGGCAGGTGTCCCTACCCAAACTTAATGAGTYCTTTTAGTAGAGAATTTGTATCACAATTTTAGTAGGACTATACAGTGAGTAACAAAACCATATCACTACCCAGGAGAAGAGGAGAAAAAAAGAAGCTGTTTGCTGACTAGAACTGGTTTTGAATGTTTAACAACTCCCCAAGTGCTTGACTGACCACAAATCTGCCTCTTTAACAGCTTGATTAGATGTCTGCTGAGGCTTTGAGATGAATAAACAAGTCACGGAAAAGCAGAGACAGCAGGGAAAAAAATATCAAGCTGCTTTTCTATTGTTTACCCGAGTAGTTCATGTTTGATCAAGATACC
Organism: Amblyornis subalaris; assembly: GCA_018881555.1. Lineage (NCBI taxonomy): Eukaryota > Metazoa > Chordata > Aves > Passeriformes > Ptilonorhynchidae > Amblyornis > Amblyornis subalaris. Next base: position 94,020 of record JACAXG010000293.1, read on the forward strand.
GTCATTGCTTTGTGTTCCAATCCTGCCTGGAGCCGTGGCCAAGAGCAGGACCTGGCTGTATGTGGTGCTGTACACACAAATAAAAACCAGCCTCTGCCCTGGAGAATTTACAAACTAAACACATGGGCTGCAGGGAGGTGGGAGGGTTTGTAATTCCCATTTTAAAGATGGGAGAAGCTGTAAGCAAGGTCAGGGGTAAGCCGTGCAGGGAATGTGGTGTGCGGCCAGGAACTGATTGGAGTCCCTCAGCCCATCCTTCCTGACTGGTTTTTCACTTGGAYGTGGGGTCTCAGGGGAAGGCTGCCCTTTATAGTCTGTGAGACTCCAGAAGTGTTGTGTTGTGCCACCCTTTGCTGTCCTCAAATTGCCCCAAATTCTTACTGGCAAATCCCTGAAAAGTTAGGAATTCCATTTTACTGTCCAGAGGGTGATTGCTTATGATCCTCAGTATTGATTTTGGTGTTAATCTGCATCTGATAAGGAGAGAAAATACTGAAATGTATTCCCAGTTCTTTGTGCCTCATGGATTAGGACACTGCTGTGTTAGGCAGGTCATAAATACCAGGAGACAGTCAGTGCCTTAGTAAATCTACCTCAAGTATGAATTTAGGTAACAGATCGAGAAAGAGGGAGGATCAAGGAGACAGCAGCAYTCCAGTACCATAGAATCATGGAATGGTTTGGGCTGGGAGAGACCTTAAAGGTCATCTGTTCTGACCTCCTGCCATGGGCAGGGACACCTTCCASTATCCCAGGTTGCTCCAAGCCCTGTCCAACCTGGCCTTGGACACTTCCAAGGATGGGGCAGCCGCAGCTTCTCTGGGCACCCAGTGCCAGGGCCTCACCACCCTCCCAGGGAAGAATTTCTTCCTAGTATCCAATTTAAACCTCCTCTCTTCCAGTTTGAAGCCATTCGCTCTTGTCCTGTCACTCCAGTAGTCCTTGTCCAAAGTCCCTCTCCAGTAGTGGAAACACAGCTGTKATGGTGTAACTCAACTCTTCCAGAGACTTCACTTGGATGATTCTCCAAAGGAGAAGGAATTGGTTTCCCAGCTATTTTTCTTGGGTTCCCTCTGAGTTTGGGAGCAATGAAAAAGAAATCACAAAGGTGCTGGTTTGCAAATACAAATACTGGGTGCACAAGTGGACTGAAGGTGACCGGTTGTTGTGGTAGTGATGTGCCACGAGGTACAGTTGATGCTGCAGCTGGAAGGGAAAGGCTCACGGAACTGGGGAACTCAGGATCCGTGATTGACCTTCTGGGAAAACCCCATTTTTCAGCAGGTTCTGAACCAGCGAGGCACTGCTGACCCTTCTTTCACTCAGAGCTGGCAGGGTTTTGGTACTTGCCRCCATACCACACACACCCCACAGTAAGAAATAAACTTTGTCCTCGTTTCCCACCCCACTCCTGCCTTTGGAAATAGGACTGGTGCAAATTTTGGCATGCCAGCTCTGTATGCAGCTGGATGCAATGCACACTGTGTCTGTACTGCTCCAAGAGTCCAGCCTATAGCCCACCCACAGTGAAATGCTTAACTGAGATTGAAACTAAATGGGAACATAGTTTATGGAAATTCAGCTGTGGATCGCCGTTCTCTCGTGCCTTCTGGCTGTCAGCACTTTGCTGTACAGCACTGCAGGCTGTTGGAGCTGGGTTTTCCTCATGGTGCTGGATACCCACCTCCTGGAGCTTATAAAGACGCTTAGAAAGTTGCTGGTGACTAATAAATCACTCTTCATCTGTAGTCTTTATTGGTGGTGCTTGTAAAGCCTCCAGCTCTGGGTTAGGAGTGGATGCCCCTTCCTGGAAGAGGTCATGCCCTGATCAGTTCAAATTCAGTTCATAAATCACACGAAGGAGTGTGTTTCTTTTTAGAGGTTTTAGAGGATATTCTTCCTCCCCCTCGGTGCTGCACTTGAAGTTGTTAGCAGCAATAAACAGCTAAACCCAAAACCATTACAACTCCCATGAGCCATGCATTCCCTGTGGATTTGGATTGAAGGACACAGACCTGTTGGAGCGAGTCCGGAGGAGGCACCAAGATGATCAGGGGGATGGAGCAGCTCTGCTGTGAGGAAAGGCTGGGAGAATGGGGATTGTTCAGCCTGGAGAAGAGAAGGCTATGGGGTGACCTAATTGCAACTTTTCTGTACCTGAAGGAGCCAACAGGAAAAATGGAGAGAGACTATTTACAAGGGATGGAGAGCCAGGACAAGGGGGAATGGCTTCCCACTGCCAGAGGGCAGGGTTACGTGGGATCTTGGAAAAGAATTCTTCCCTGTGAGGGTGGTGAGGCCCTGGCACAGGTTGCATTTGCAATTTTAATTAACTATCCGGAAGTAAATATAAAAGGGTGGCAGACAAATAACTGCTGTTTGGTGGGATGCTGTGTAAGTGAAAAAGGAAGTGAAGCAATGGAGATTTTGCTCCAGTCAAATGTGAAGTTCACCATCCGGGTGCAACAAACACTGGTAATATCTGGAGATATACCTGGCACAGACTTGGGGATTAGGAAACCCCAGGAACTGAAGGGATTTCTGCTAACAGGGAAGAGGCACAACGAGAAGCAAGGGCTGGAGGCCGAAGCTTGGCCCGTGCAGATGAGCAGTGAGGCACTGAATTACAGACTGGGGTGAGCTGGTAGAGCAACGGGAGGATTTTCCAAGTCCTGATGTCTTAAATGGAAGTTACTGGGCTCCACCTGGGAGTGACTGGGTGAAATCAAATGACCTGTAACACACATGGATTCAGATCAGATGATCCAACTGTGCTTGTTAGCTGTAAATTGTCTGAAACTTGTATGGCCACAAAGGTTGCCTGCAGAATTCCTGGTCTCTGTCCCGTGGCTTAATCTGGTATGAACTAAAGGCAGAGTGTTTTTAGCTCGAGGAGCCTGCTCGTTAGACACTCCCTGAAGATGTCCCTGGCGTGGATCTCAGATGAAAGCCAACCTATTTCTGTGTCGTTCCTTGCTGCTTTGTTCCTCAGCTCCTCCCTTTTGGACTGTTTTCCTTGGGTTTGTTTGAGGGAATGGCTGATGGTGTGCGCTTCCCCCGCTCCTTTTTCCAGGCATGGGGCCCATTTTCTGTTTAATTCTCTCTGAAGATGACATGGTTTCATAGATAATCTGTCGAGAGATGGGGTATTTCATATGTCAATAAATACATATTTGGATGATGGATGGGAGCCTGGGGCTGGAGCTGCAGGAGTGTTATTGGGATAGGAGTGGAGTTGCACTGGAATGGCTGCAAGGGAAAGGTCACATAGTCCTGCTGTTTGCACCACATCAGGCAGGACAGGGAAAGTGAGTTCACTGGGTTCTTTTACGGCCTGAGAAATAATTCCTTTAAATCTTTGGGAGCATCCTAGCAGGCGACATGCTTGTGGGAGGCTCTAGTTTACTATCTGCGAAGTCATGGATTTTATATCCATATTAGGTATAAATAGAGGTAGGCTGGCAGATAGAGGGAAGGTCACTGTGACTCCTCCGAGCACCGAATGAGCCTACGATTATTTAACTGGGGCTTCAGATTTAACTCTTGTCATACACTGCAGCAGCYACTGTTGCCAAAATTAAAACCTGAATGATGCGAAGTTGGTCTAACACGGATGTCTCAGCCTGTTCAGGAAAGCTGTGATAAACTGAGAACTCCTGGCCGGTTTCATTTCATTCCTCATCAGCTGCAATAATAGTCTCAAAAATCACAATCCTGCTCCAGGGCAGGAGGAGAAGGAGGCAATAAGCAAATTTCTCAGGGTCCCACATTTCTGATGTTATGAACCAGACCCTCTAAACTATGAAAATCACATTATCACTGTAAGAATTATATTCACATTTGTCTTTTGGAAGGTGGGCGGATTGTAAGCTGAGGAGTTCAATCTGTTAACAAATGCATATATACATAATTTTTCTTTTTTCTCAGTTACCCTAATTTTAAAAAACGCTGACATTTGCTGTAGCAGACTGACATTTGCTGACTTTGAAAAACTGGCACTCTCAGATTTTGGGTACTTTTCTTCAAAGCCAGAGAGTTTGTGCATGAGGCTCTTCCCATGCAAGAGCAGTGCAGTGTTGCTCTGTGAGTCACCCCGTTTCAGGCGGGTGCTGGTTTCCTTTCAGTAATGTGCAAAATGTTCCCTGCACACATGTGGATGTTCTAAGTTTGTCCTGCTGGTTGACAGTTTGGAGGAGCTTTGGTGCCAGAACTGCCTCTGAACACACACAAGCACCTATTGTGACGAGGCCTGAGCTTGGCTGAGGCCTTCAGGCAGTGCTGCAAGAAAAATAATTAATATAATAAAAGGTTCTGAGTGATTGCAGCAGGGGGAAGTTGTGCAGCAGAAAATAAGATGGTTATCAGAGGGGATTTAACTGGTTGTAATGGAGTTGGAGGAAACTGGTTATTTTTGAAGTAGAAAGAAAAAAAAGCTGTTTGAACTCGTAGGGATGAGGGCACCTGCAAATGAAGCCCAACAGCTTCTCCCCAGCCCTCCCTGCTCGGAACTGGCCCTGCAGACATGAATGGGAGAAGGATTTTGCGTGACCTGAGTTGCTGAGGGAGGGAGGGAGGGAGGGAGGGGCTTGGAGTGCCTGGGAGCGGGGATCGATTGGGCAAGGTGGAAAATGGAGTGATTAAACACACTTGGACTTGCTCAGGGGTGGGAGGGGAACGTTTTTACTGCTGCCCCAGGGCCCCAAAATGCGTTGGCACGGCACTACAGAGAAACCACTAATCCCAGTCACCAAGGGGAGGGACCGGGACTTTCTCCCGCAGCCCCCTGTGGAAGGGAAGGCTGATGGGATTAGAGGAAACAGCTGGCTCGAGTCGTACCCTGCGGGAGCTCGCATTCCCGGGACTGGGGAGGAGAGGAGCACCCCGCTGCCGAGTCGCATTCCAGGTCATTTGCTGAGCCCAGATGTTTTCTAATGGGCTCGATGATAAATCCTTTTCCTTTACTACTGAGCACAGTCTCAGTCCTTAGATCTTGCCTTTGCAGTCCAAGCCAGCCAGCCAGATTCGCACCAGGACTCGTGCCTTTCCGCTTTGCCCGCACAAAGGGATTCAGCACAGAGCTCGGATCTGGTGTCCTAAACCAGTGGCCTGATGGGGGTTGCTGGTCCGAATTCCTCCCATCGCTGAACCTTCCCCTCCAGCCTCTCCTTACCTCCCTGTGTGGTGTTAAGCTCCGGGTGGATTGAGCCGGTGGCCTGAAGAAGCAGTGAAGGGCTGTTGTACCCACGAGCTTTGGGGGAACATTAAGAAGCAAGAGTAGTGTTTGTAAGGACGGATTCACCCATGCCCAGGGGTGCTGGAGCTGCACAGATGTGAGAGTTTGTGTTAGCAGAAGTTGGAGGATGTGGTCCTCAGGCCCTTCCTACCACCACTGTCCCCTCCCTCCACCTACCTGAGGTGGAGATGGGAAATCATCCTTCAGCTTTTTTAGTAGTTAGATCTTTGCTTCTCCTGGCACAAGTACTGCTCCCTTCACCCAAGGCATGTATGCCCTTACACACAGCAGCTTGGGGTCCTGATATCTTGGAGATGTCTCAAGGCTTATTTAGGAACCAAAAAGTAGGAGTTTAACTCCAGCAGGTGATGGTCTGGTGAGAGAATCATAGAATGGAAACACAGAACGGTTTGGGTTGGAAGGGAACTTAAAGATTGTCTTGTTCCAGCCCCTGCCACGGGCAGACATACCACTCTTTAGGTCAGGTCCTGCCCAATCTGGCCTTGATCAACCTTGATTCAACCTCCCTCAGATGGGAGCTGATAAAGAGCCATCTTTATTTCAGGGACCAGCAGCGCAATTTTGCACCCATTTGCAGATGAGATACAGAGCTAAAGGGAGCTGTTCTGAGGTGGGCAGAGTGGTCCATGGCAGACCCAAACATCAGGCTCCCAAGTTTATCCGCTGAGAGCACTTCCTTGGACCCTACGTAGTACATCTTAGGGACAGTGAACTCCAGTGGGAGAAGAGATGGAATTCAGGCCCAGCTGTGGGATATGTGAAGGGCCATTCTCCCCACATCGCTGCCTGCAGCCCTTCATGGACACACACGCTCTCCCCACTCATTTCCCACCTACCTTTACCCCCATGTGTTTTCTAGCATCCCACTATGGGCAGGCAGGGAGCCTTGGAATGTGCACTGACACAAATAAAAGTAATAGTTTTATTTTTAACTTACAAATACACCCTTTTAATTCTCACACCCACAGTTCCAGGTCCTGTCCTGACAAGTGGGGAGCCCCTGGCACTGTGGGCATATGTCAGCAGCCCAAAACAGCAACAGCGGCCGAGGGAGGGACGTCCTGGGTTTCTGCTGTGTCCCAGTGCACGAAGCCTTTGTGATCCAGCAACAGGGAAAGGGTTGGAAGGGAAGACAGGGTGGGGGGGTGTGGATGTTTTGGGCAAGGCTCTGTGTACCCGGTGTCTGCCTGTGGTGGAAAACAACCGCGGACAGAGTGGAACGCGCTGTTGTCGAGGTGAGAGTGAGGAGTTGTGTCGCACTTCACGTCACACCACGTGCTGTGAAAACATCACTGTGGTTTGGCACGGGTGCTTTAGGGGCAGGCAGCAAACTCCCCCGAGCCTGTGGGGAGTGGGAGCTGGTAAATAGCGGGGTGATGTGTGGAGCAAGAGCCTAAAGCTGCTGCTGAAGCTAGAGCCCCTGCGTAGGGAAGAGGGGCTGGCCGGGGAGGTCGGCTCCTTTCCGGCCGGTGTTGCCTCCCCGCTCTCCCTCCCTGCGGAGCAGCTGCCTCTAGTCTGTGCCTGAGTCTGTCCAAATGACATCTGCAGGCATCAGGTCATCACTCCTTGTTCTGGCTGTGATATCACATTGCCAGGGAGAAGGGGAAAAGTCTTGGCCAGGGGCTTTGACAGCCTTTCAGCAGCTTCTTTCATCCTCCAGCCAACCGGCTCTGTCCTACAGCACCTCTGCCTGTTCCTCCTGACACCAGAAAACCTGAACCCTGCTCCTCCTGCCTCCCCACCCCCAGGTTCACAGATTGCTCTTTCCCTTTCATGCTGTTTACAGAACTGGAACAGGGATGAATAGTAGGAAGCAGTGAATGAACTGCATGCTGGGCTCACAGCTCCTTGCAGAGCAATCACACCCCAATGCTGAGGATCCCCCAAAACCCATCCAGATTCTGAACCATGGACCTGATACACTTGGCTGAATTTCACCTTAATGCCCGTGGTCTGTTGCTTTGTAGCTGGTTGCATCTACATCTTATTTTTCCTCGTGAGAACTTGCTTCAAAGTCTCAGATGTCTCTTATTTCACTCATATTATTCAGAATAAAGTAGCCTCCAGGGCAGGAGTTTACTGCTGGTCATGCTGGGCATGGGGAGCAGGCAGAGCATTGGTCAAAGGCCCAGGTTCTGCAGTTGGTGAAAATGCTGGGAAACCAGATTTTGGGCTCGTGCTGGAGTGTGTGGTCATGGCTAGAGGCTGTTCCTCTGTTGTTATCCTGTTTGGAGCTGAGCAGTGCAGTACAGTTCGGGGCTGGGTAGGTTGCATCTAGCAGGATAAGAAAGTGTTGCTGGAAGCAGCTTTTTGCCACCCTGTTTACAAATCCTATTATCCTGGAGCTGGAAGGAACCACGCAGCAGGAAACCATTCCTTTACTGGCAGCCTGCAGCCTTCAGCCTCCTCCAGCAAACACCCAGCCCCAAAGCCTCTCCCCACAGCTGCTGCCGGGGCACTACCAACACTTCTCTGAGCACAGCTGTTGTTTCTTGCCATCTCCCCTTCCTGCTTCTGTGATCTCTATGCAAATCCTCACACCAACAGGAGCCAGCAAAACCCAGCCAAGCCTGGCAGGTATCTTTTGATTTGGGTGGTGTTTAGTGTGAGGGCCTCTTTAGATTAATTGTACCTTAACAGAAATAGAGCCCTTCAATCTCCAGCAATTATCCTACCTGAAAGATAGCCATGAATGGGGTTTCACTGGGATGGGATTGGCTGTTAGTTTTTTAATGGGAAAGGGAAAGAGGGAAAGAAAAAAGAAAAAAAGAGGACAAAGAGGAAGGGAAAAGAAAGGAAAAGCAAAAGAGAAAACTGTCGTCTCTAATGCTGGAGAACTTTCCCAAAGTCTTCACTGCAGCCAGGACTCTGCCCCAAGCACTCTCTACCAAGAAATATGTTTAAATGAGAATTGTTGGCATTCAGTGAGCCCAGTCCAGACCGTTTATGTCACTGTAGGAGCAAGTGCTGGGACATTCCCTTTGGCTCTCGTGGCCGAAGCCCTCTCGTTTTGTGGCCGGGCGTTGCCAGCGGGCTCTCCTCGTTAGCTCTAACACTTGTCGGGGGTTTCACGGCCCAGGTCGGTGGGTGAGCTCCGTGCCCGGGGCTGTTGAAGCTCCGGCTCTCGTCTCCGAGCCGGGCGGCCGCGGGGGCTGCTCGGTGCTCTCGGTGCGCCCGGACCCCGGCGGGGCGGGCGGGCGCTGCCGCCGCTCCCTCGCTCCCTCCTCCCGCCGGCCGTCCCTCCCTCCTTTCCCCTCCTCTCCCTTCCCAGCCCGATTGTGCAATCGCGAGCGGCGGGGCCGGCGGCACCGCCCGGAGCCCGGCACCGGGGGGAGGGAAGCGGCCGCTCCCGCCCGCCCCGCGCCTCCCTCCGTGGCCGCCCCGCCGCGCCGGGGATGCGGCAGCCGCCGGGCACCGCCGGGCCCCGGACCCCATGGGATGTGCCCGCCGTCGCCTGGGTGGTGAGTAGCCGTTGGCTTTGTGTCCCCTCCGCCCCCAACCTGCTGCTTTTTCCCCGCACCAGATTTTCCGCCTCCTTTTCTCTCACTTCTCTTCTCCCCCCCACCGGTGATGGATGGCCGGGAGGATGAGGATGTTGCCACGGGCAGAAATCGGTTGCAGATGAGGCGGACTTGGGGGGATCTGCGCTGCAATCGTTAAACTATTTCCACCGCCGCTTATCTCAAGGAGAATAAAAGCCTGGGAGCTGGGGAGCCGTGCTGTGTCGGTCGCACATCTGTGGTACAGAGTCCTTCCCTCCTTCCCATCCCTGTCGGGTTTTGAAACAAAAGTGCAGAGGGAAGAAGGGGAACGCTCAGTATCGATTAACCACACCACCAGCGGACGTGGGGTAGTTCAACGATCATAAAAGAAGGTTTTCCCGATGGCAAGGCAGTAAACTTTTCTTCCTTGAAAAGTTCATCCCGGGGATTAATTTACATCCTTGTATCCTAGAAATACTTTAGGCACTTACTGTAAAGCTTGTATCCAATATATCCCTACCTGTTTTTTGAACCCTAACGTAGCATTTCAGTTTGTCTCAGTATTTGCAGCAATTTTTATTTCTTCTGTACAATAATCTCTGCATTTTATGATCAGTGGGGATTTCTCTTTTTCTCTGGGAGATGTTTTGAGAACAGAACATGCTTTAGCTCACTTTCAGGCTGCCTTGAACTTGATCTGGACAACCCCTTATTGCCTACTAACGTTTCTCTTATGAGGGCACCAGCAAGTCCTGCTCTGCTCCACAATCTAATTTTTATGTATAGGATTAACCCCATCCAATTAAAAATTCAGCCTGTGTGAAGCGTTTGTGGATTTAGGATACCGTAGCTTTTCCATGCGGGTTTTTTTGGGAAAAATCTGCACCCTACTGAAACAATTGGGAAGGATCCTAGTGATACGGAGAGACCCAGATTTTCCCTTGTATTTTTACCCGAAGAACTCAGTGTTCTCTTTGCAATGTCCAACCAGCCAAAAATCAGCTGCATACACTGGGCACTTCTGCTTTTTGAAGGCAGTCTCCCATCTCGTAAAAGGCTGCTCGCCTCAAATTTGCAAACCGCAGGATGGGAAATGGAATTTGCCTTCAGTATAAAAATCCCAAGTGTTTGCAAACAGCCCTGAGAAGAATCTGGGCTCTTGGCGTGACCTCTCTGCACTGAATTCCAGCTCGGGGAGTTTGCGGTCTCACAAAAAGGGCAAACGAGCAAAGTCTTCCTGAGTGCCCGGTCGCCTTTCCGGAGCAAGGAAAACAGTCGAGCTGGAGGGAATTTTGGGTGCTCTGGAGGTGCAGGATTGGGCCCTGAGCCAAAAAGCTTTTCAAGGAGCCTTGAAGACCTGCCCGTGTTCGAGTAACTTTGCTCGCGGCGTGTGTTGGCATTGCCGAGGGCGGATTAAGCTGGTACAGCCATGGGAAACCTGCCCGAGGAGCAGAGAAAACTCCTGGGCAGTCAGTCCTGCCCAAACTCTGTGCTGTTCCCATTCAAGCTTTAGCAGTACCTCTGCCAGCTCCCGTATCCGACCATGGGGCAGGCAGAGCTGGGTTTCTGCTCCGTCCTCAGGCCTTGCTCCTGCTCTTTTTGTTTTGAAGTCTGCTGGAAAATACCACCCTCCTCTGTAGTCGCCCAGGCTCGGAGATCCTCCGTGACAAAGCAAGGAGCAGAGTGCTGGGGGGTCCAGAACGGCTGAGGGCAAAGAAACTTCATACCCGCTCAAATCAGACTCTTAAAAACCTGAACAGCTGATAAAATTGTCCTTCTGGGGGAGTTCCGGAGTGGGACCGAGGGGTGGTCTGTCCTCTGTTAGCTCTGGCAGGGCCTGTGCTTGCTGTTCCCCAGACCTTTGTTTCTTGTGCAGTGCTGTTTAGGGAGGGAGGAGGGACATGGGGCAGTGGGGGCCAAGGCTTTCCTGGACATAAATTAGCACCGAGGGTGGGAACGGAGCAACCCAGCACCCATCCCAGCAGTTGTGGAGCTGGGCTGGGCTGCTGCCCCCGTTCCAGCCGAGATCACAGCCCTGTGGAGCTGAGCTTTGGAAATGGCGTCAGGATGGAGCCCTTGCTCGGGTCGCTCTCAGATGTGGTTTAAGCCTCCTTCTTCTCTGACACAGAGCTCAGGCGACCTGTCCAGAGGGGGGAAAGGAGTTGTGTTCGGTCACAGTGTGATTTCTTTGTGATTACCGGACCCAATCCTGCAGTTTTAGGAGAAACTCTCTAAATGTCAAGTGTGAGGTCAGCCCTGGTAGCGACTGAAAATACCAACTGGGCTGTGAGCTGTTACATTACCCCCAAGGCCCTCTGGCCCTGTGTTTTTCTGCTTTGGTCAGTGCCATGGGTAAATAACACAGACATTGGGTTTATGTCATCAAAACTGAGGAGGCTGGTGCAGTGTAAAGCAGAGACTAAAAGAGGGCAAAACCACACTCAGGTCACTGAATTTCTGCTGCTGTGACCAATGTACGGCCCTAATGGGTATAAAGGAAGAGGGAAACTGCAGGGAGGATCCTGAAAGATCCACAGCTCCATCCACAAGCCCTTTTTTCTTTCCCTCTTTCCCCTTCTTGCTCCAGCAGCTGGGAACCTGATCCTGCAGGCGCAACCCCGCTGCGTTGGGTTTTTATGCAAGTTTGGTAATGAATGACCGAGCCAGGCGAAAGCCAGCGTGGTTGGCATCCGAGACAGCTCCCCTCGCTGCCTGCAGGAATTAAAAAAATCATCATCCTGGTGGCCACTCCGTACTGGAACTGGTTTTATCTGGTTCCAGTTAGGCTTGTTTTGAGTAAGATGAGCGGTGCCAGATTCTGATCTCATTTGCACCAGTGGAGTCATTTGGAGGAGCCAGTCCCAGTTTACCTCACTCTAAGTGAAAGCAGAACGGGGCCTGCTGGGAGAAGGGCTCCCCGGGGAAGTGGCTGGTGCCTGCCTGCAAATCCAACACGGGAGAAAAGCAAGCGGCTCCTGGGACCCTTCCCAGAGGCTCTGGGGGTTTTCCTGCTGACTCTGTGAAAGCTGTGGTCGAACAAGGAGGGGAGAGGTTGTGGCTTCAGCCGCACAGGGAATTGGAGCGGCTGAGCTCCAGAGCGAGCCAGGTGCTCTGGGGAGGTGCCGTGGGCGAGGGATGATGGTCAGGCTCCTGACAGTGGTGCTGTGGTGGAGAAAGAGATATTCCCTTTCCATGCTGGGTGGGAAACTGCCGCTCACAGGGGATGGGGACAGTGCAGGAGAGAGCAGCAAAATCCCTGTTCTCCATGGGATTTTCAGAGGGGTTGGACATCTACCGCCCTCCTGCACGTCCAGATGCCCTCAGCCCCAGGCTGGCTCTCCTGGCTCTGCGGCTGTGGGACGGCTGTGTGGGAAACACCAGCTCCAGGGAAAAGCAGGAGGGAGCCGGGCCCTGCTCAGGTCCAGGCATGCGAGCGAGGCCTGCGGCTGAAACGCTGCTCCCAGCTGTGCTTGGAAGCGCCTGCTTCTCACACTGGCTGTGCTGCACCCGCGTCCGACCCACTGTTGGGAATGCTCCGGCCACAGCAGGTTTCAGACTGGTCCTGCCCTGTGCAGGGCTCAGGCAGAGCCTGCACCCCCTCCCTCTCCCCGGTTTGCCGAGGCTCCTCGGTCCTGCAGCTCTCCAGAAGTGCCAGCTGCTGGAGGCTGGTCCCAGGCTTGTACTCCAGGTCTCCACACAGCTGATCCTTGCTCCCATCCCGTTTGTCCCGCTGCTCTTAGGGGCTGCAGAGCCCCACATGCTAGAAGAAAAGGGGAGTGGAGGTGTGGGGCCAGGATATGTTCCTGAGCTGTACGTTGATGCATTTTCCTCGCCATGATTTTTCTTACTGCTGAAGAAACTGAGCAATTGAAATAAATTACCAGAAACTGCTTATATGACTCTCGCCTCTTCCACAAGCCATTAGTGTGTCCCTGTTCCAGCAGAGCTCCTTCAGGACCTCATTCTAAGCCTATCTAAGTCCAGAAGTAGCTTTCCAATGAGTTTTGTGAGTAAAGCAGCTTGGATTTTTTTTTTCCAGCTGCAAAAAATGAGTTTCCCAAGTGCTCAGTGCATGGTTGAGAAGCCAGGTTAGAACTCCCAACATACCAACGTCTTTTGACGTTCTGGCCAATGTGGGGAGGGCAGAGGCCTTCAAAAATGCTGCACTGCTTTTCTCTGTTTCTGCTTTATTTCTGTGACTTGCCCAACCGTGCTTGAGTGGAAATTAATATGTTACAGAAAGGGAAGCTCTAACATCTGCTTCTGAAAGGAGCAGACACAGCCAGGTCCACAGTGAGAAACAACACAGCTTTTGCTCCACTATCAAAAAGTTCTTAGAATGGATTCTTGTGGTTGCTAAATATCAAATGTCTTCCTGTGGTAGTTCCCTGTCTATTTTTTTGTGATTTCTTCCCAGATTTTGCAGCTCAGCAAGAGGAGCTCTGAGCTCAGGAGAGATTTCTGTGCTCAGTTAAGCACTCTTGTGCCCTGCTGTCTTGAAGAATTACCTCCAGACATTCTCAGTGCAGAGTTCACTTCCCTCTCCCCTGCCCATATTGTGACCTTGATCAGATTCTTTTGGGCTGCTACAGTCACTACAGTAAGAGTCCCCAAAAATTTAAAGTTTTAGCTAAATGCAAATTTCAAAAAGGGGGAAGTATTAAATAAGAACAGATATTGAATAACATCTGTTGTTTTGATAGATGTTTTTTAATACAGTGACTTTTTAGTTTTTTGCAGCTGAGATTTAAGCTTTTCCTGCTAATAATGCTGGCTTATAAGTTGTTTTTTTCCACGTAAGCAAATATTATTTGAGTTGGGTTTCCTAAGAGCCTATTCCCAGTGGTATTCAGAAGTTACAGACCTAATTGTGTGTCTGAGGAGAGCCATGCCCTGGATGTTTCTGGGATGTTTCTTTCCGGTTGCCACCAAGCAGACACTTTACTCTGGCTTTGCTCCTTTCAGGTGCCTAAATAATCATTTTCCTTTTAGCATTTACTGCAGTGAGATCTCTCCTGGCCACCTGCACACACAGGAGTGATCCCGCACGGGTCCTTAGAGAGCTTCCTCCCCTTCCCTGCAGCGCTGTGTCCTGGTGTGACTCCCCCACACGATGTCCCAGCCCGGCTCCCACCTGCCCCGTGCCTTCCCCCAGCACCTTCCCTTCGAGGAACGTGGGGCAAGGGCTGCTGGCAGCCAGCCCTCCCTCCTGCCCTGGGCAGCCGCTTCCCTCGTAGGGAGTCTGGTGCTCCACACACCTCCCTGTGCTTTCTCATTCTCCCTGCACCCGTCAGCTCACTCAGTGCTCCCCCGTCCCTGGTCTTGCAGCCAGGGAAACTGAGGCACAGAGCATCTTAAGGCCCTCCTCTTCTCCATGTGGCAGCTTTTTCAGCAAAACAGCACAAATAACCAGTGGAACACAAACTGCTGTGACTCCYGTCTGACACCAGCCTGGGGTTGCTCTTGGCATCTTGGCCCAGTGTAGGGAGAGCCCGGCTGGGTGGGAAGCTGGCTCCGTCAGGAAGGACAGCCGTGTGTCCAGGGAGGCAGGAGAGGGAGGTGGAGATCCCCGCTCTGACCCAGACCACGAGCTGAAGCCTTCACCTTGTCCATCTCTGCTGAGGTCTCGTGTGTCGCAAGAGGGCTTGGATCCGAGTCAGGCACTGAGGTGCCCCATTTTCCGGAGCTCCAGCGTGGAGCGGACCCTGGGTCTGCGCTGTGTTCGCAGGCCGCGAGCCTTGGCCAAGTGCTGTTTGTAAAGTTTTGGGGGTTCTTGTCTCTCAGAGCCTGGGGTGCCGTGTGTGTGGCCATGAGCACAATCTACCTGTGTTTGTGGTTCTCTGTATTTGGCAGAATTGCAAGATCCTGGATAAGAAAAATACCTATAAACACATTAAACTACTTGTGAAACATTCCCCATGTCCACCTGCAAGCTTGTCTTGTGTTATGGTGTAAACTTCCCACTGGAAAAAGAGGGTAAAACTGATTAGATCTGTTTTATTTTCCTCCAGAAGTGTTTGGTTTCCAAATGTCTGGGAACAGCTGTGGGCTGGATGGTGGGAACGTGGCCTCCGAGGTAATTCCCGTGATTGTCCTCCGGCCGATGTAACGATATAGACTTTCCCAGCTGCTTCCAGGCGTTGGTGTTATCCTGCTGGAGGGACTCCTGAGAGTGCTGCGATTGTTGGGATGGGAGGAAGGAGCTCCTCTAGGTGATACAAAACAGCCGAGCTGGTACCCGAAGATCTCCAAACCGGGAAGCCGAGCTGTCGGCAGAACTCCTGGGTCTCACAGGGCTGCTGGGGTGGTTCCCTGAGCCCCACCAGCCCCCAGCTCCTCGGGCACGGGGACAGGCTGGAAAAGGGCTCCGGAGCCGCTCACCGGAGGCTGCAGCTGTGCCTGCGCTGAGGAGTTGTTTGTGTCGGGAGCCGGGATGTGCCGGGTTCGGGGGCTGAGTCGTTTATGTCCCGAAGGCAGCCGCGGGGATGGCGGGGATGCGGCTCCCTGCGGAGGGACGGGGGGAGACCCTCACGCGCCGGTGGCTCTGCCGGAACTGAGCTGAACTTTCTGCTTGAAGAGCTTTGACTAGCGAGGAAAAAAATGTGCCTCGGTGCGGGGAGAGAAAGACGCCGCTGTGTGCCGGGAAGTGGCCGCTCCCGCCGGGTCAGCCGGGGAACACACTTGTTGCTTTCTGGCTGCAACGTGTAATTTGGCTTGTCACGGAGGAATGTGCTCAATGCCTTTATTTAATCGGGAGTTCGCAAACCTACTCTGGTGCCTCGTCTTCCTTTTTCCCTTCCCTTCCCAGCCGGRGGGAGAAGGAACACGGTGCTTTTGTCTCTGGCCCTGTGGCTGCTGTCAGATGAATGGTGTTGGTGGCAGCTCTGTTCGCATGACTGGTTTGAGCTATGGACACGCTGCTCCCAGCCCCGGCTCCCTCCCAAACTCAGCTGCATCAGATGTTTTCCTAGGCACTGGCAGAAACCTTGTTACTTACTAGAAAAGTAGCCCTGCGGGTTCCAGGACATTCCTGGGAGAAGGAAAACACCATGTGGTGTGGATGTGATGTGTTCAAGGCTTCAGATCAATGGGGCACAGCAGTGCTGGGCACCAGGGTGCCCTGAGGAATGGGGGAGTTGGCATTGCTCCAGCTCCAAAGGGGTACCTGGTTCCCCTACTGGGGGGAACCCAATTCCCCACTCTTCCACCACCCCCCTGCGAACGCGACCGGCGGCCGTGGGGGCCCTGGTTACAAACCCATCCCTGCTCAGGAAAGGAGAAGGCTTCAGCATATGTTTAAGTGCTTTCCTGAATTCAGGCCAGGTCCTGTGCTTTAGCAGAGCTCAGCCTCACTCATCTTCCTCACAGGAGCCCAGATGCTCAGAGAGGATCCTCGCGCCTCTGGCAATGGGTCTGCTCTGAGCAGCACTGCAGAAACACCTCTATTGAACACCTCCCTCCAGGAACAATCAAAGATCCTAGGGAAGCAGGACTGTCAGCATAGACAGGAATGTTTGCCTCTTTGCAGCTGGGTAGAGATGCACAGAAACCTGGAAGAAAACCCAGCCATCACCTTTCTYAGTAAAGAAGGAAATTGCTCTCTAATTGGGCATGTGGAAGTGAACTTGTGTGCTGACTCCAGAGGAATGTGGGCTGTTCCCCAGGGGGTTGTGATTGCTGTTTGGGTCACATCCCAGCTCTGATCTCGGACTTGCCATTGGGAGCAGGATTCCTCAGCAGAGCTGCTGGCATTTGAGGAATGAGTGATGCTTGTTTCATAAAACCAAGCAAAGCAAGTGTGTGTGTGTGTGTGTCTGTGTCTGTGTCTGTGTGTGAGCTTAGCCGTGTTCTTCCTTCAGAAATTGCAGAATTTCCCCACTGAAATGGAAAAAAAATTCAGGCAGAAGAGTCATCTTCAGGACAGATGTATTTAACCCCACAATCCTCATTAATGGCAGTGCAAACTCAGGGGTTAAAACCCTCTGCTTATCTCTGGCCAACACCTGCAAACCCCACTTTCTGCAGGTATTCCCACCAGAGACCCATGGGATTCACATCCCACAAGTGCTGGGAGAATTACAAAGCCAGGGCTATGCAGGTGTTGCTGCATTATATTACTGTGGTTCTTGTATCACCAGGAAAGAAGGAAGTTTAGCAGAGACCCCACAAGATTCCTCCACAGATCCCATGAATGAGGATGCTTTTTGTCGGGTGCCATGGTATGGAAGACAGGGAAGAGTCTTTCTTGTCTCTCTCTTGATTCAGATCCAGGAGGTTGGATTCAGTGAGGGATAACAGGGCAAAATCCCATAATGACCTTAAAATCCCCGAGCCAGAGCTGTGAGAGGTGCTCAGGAGGGTGTCTCAACCATTTAGATAAGTCTGGTGGTCCTCCAGCCCAGGGGGTGTGGATGAGGACTCTGGAGGAATAAGGCATTTTTTCTCTCCTTCCCAGCAAGCGTTAGAGGGCTGGGCTCAGGAGCCATGGGAATCAACAGGAGTCTTTCCAGTGTGGGCTTTGGATCGTTGTCTGGATAAATAAATAGAAGGAAATAACATGGTTCTAACAAATATTTTAGGAAGTATAAATTTCTACCTTTCACCATGACTCCATCCAAACCTCACACAGGAAAAAATTTCCCTGTTTCTATGATGCTTTTCCATCTGCCTTTCCCTAGCGATTGGGGGTGTTAATTCAGGCACCTTGGATGGAGAGCAGAGCAAGGAAACCTCGTGTGGATTTCTCTGGGGGTGGTGAGTGACCTCCAAGCCGACCACCTTTGAGAGCGAGGTTTGTGCTCGGTATGCAAAGGCCCCCCCTCGTCTGCAGCCCCAGTTCCCGTCCTCAGAATAACCCTCTGCAGAATTTGAGTGGCTCTATACAAATAAATGTTGTATTGTTCTTTTCCGCGGGTTTCCAGCCTCTGGACTGAGGTTTCCACATGTCCCTGCTTGCTGCTGCCTTGCAGCGACACCTGCTGCGCGCTCCCGGGAGGAGAGAGGCTCTGCTTCCGTTTTCCTCGGGAAGGCTTGCAGCAAGGCCAGCTTTGGCTTTTGAGGTGGGAGAAAAGAAATGGGGAACCTTGCTCGTTCCTCAAATAATATTTCTGTGGTGTGGGACTTCTCCAGGCTCAGCCCGTGGCAGCGACACTTTTGGTTTGCAAACTTCTCCCAGCCCTGCTTTGGGTGGGAAGTGAGGAAAAGCCTACTGTTTTTCCAGGCACAGAGCTTGGGAGAGGTAAYGCAGGTAACTGTCCCAGAGCTTGTTTTGAAGAGGGAAGAGGCAGAGTAGCACATCCCACTCCCTGGGCAGTGTTGTGGGAGCTGTCCTGGCCACAGCAGTGGCTGTGGAGGGAGATGTGGGGATGTACCTGTGCTTCTAACAACCAAGAACTTCCACGGGAGTGGATAAATGGGCTGGGTTGCCTGTTTTCTTTGCTGCTAATGCTTTGCTCTCTGTGTCCAGGTGTAGGATTCTGGCAGAGCTGGCCATGATGTTATGGTTCGTGGTGAGTGCCCTGTTCCCAGCGCTGCTCCTGGCCGCTCCACCTCCCATAAACAAGCTCGCCCTCTTCCCGGACAAGAGCGCCTGGTGCGAGGCCAAGAACATCACCCAGATCGTGGGGCACAGCGGCTGCGAGTCCAAATCCATCCAGAACAGGTACAGATCCACCCTCAGCCCATGGCTGGCGGCAGCTGGTGACGCTGGAGTGGCTTTGGGGACTGTCACTCACACAAGAAGCCAGGCACAGTGTCCTGCTTCTGTCTGTCTCAGTGGAAGGTCAAATCCCCTCTGCCTTCGTTGGGAAGAGCAGCACCTCCCCTGAGCCCCCACCCCTCCTGTTGTCTTTGCAGGGCCTGTCTGGGACAGTGTTTCAGCTACAGTGTCCCCAACACCTTCCCCCAGTCCACAGAGTCCCTGGTTCACTGCGACTCCTGCATGCCAGCCCAGTCCATGTGGGAAATCGTGAGTATCCCGCTCTGACCCATGGGCCTCGCGCAGGGGCTCAGCTCTGCCCTGACACCACTTTAGGGCAAGTCCTTCTCCTTCCCTGAGGTTTTCCCACTCGTTGTTTCCTTGCAGGGTGTCTCTCAGGTGACTGTACCCTGTCTTGAGATGCCTAGGCGGAAGGAGCTGCTGGAAGCTCTGCTGAATGATGCATTATCCCTCTGTTTGCAGAACCATCCCCTGTCATTCCCTGCATTATTTATCCCTGTGCTTATCCACATGCCTGCTCTCTCCACYGCTCCCTTTGTCGCCTGCTCCCACTTTGGAGATTCTGCCGTGCTTGATGTCCGGAAGTGCCTCCCACAGCCAGCCATCCTTAGACCTTACAGTTCCGTGTCACCACAGATCCATGTCCAAGGGAAGCCCAGACCACAGGGAACAGGTTCAGCTCTCTGCCTTGCTTACAGCTCACAGTTGATGAGTTTAGTCCAAACTACCTGAGCTGCTCAGTATCATGTCTTGTGGGTGGCCTTTGCTGTCACACCAATATTCCTGTGCCAGCAGTGCCTGGGAGCTGTGTCCTGGTGGAGTTGGTGCTGAAAGGAGGTTGGAGTGAGGTGGGGATCAGTCTCTTCTGCTGTGTCTCAAGTGAAAGGAGGAGAGGAAATGGCCTTAAGTTGCACCAAGGGAGGTTCAGATTAGATGTAAGAAAAAAAATTTCACTGAAAGGGTGGTCAGGCTTTGGAATAAGTTCCCCAAGGAGGTGGTGGAGTCTCTGTCCCTGGAGGTGTCCAAGGAACGACTGGACATGGCACTCAGGGCTCTGGTCTGGGTGACAAGGTGGGGATGGGTCACAGGTTGGATTCAATGGTTTCGGAGGTCTTTTCCAACCTTAATGATTCAKTGAGTCCATGGTTTAGAGGTGACTATGGTGGCGCTGGATTGACTGTTGGACTCAATGATCTTGAAGGTCTCTTCCGACCTTGATGATTCTGTGATTTTCCCTGAGTCTCTAGAGTGAGACATTCCCAGAGAACTCCCACCTTGCAGACTGACTGGGGGTTTGTTTCTATGGATAGAAACTCATCACTTCTGGCTTAAACACCCCAAATCTGCAGGGTACGGGGCAGGTCAGACCTCCCACCACAGCACAGGAGCCCAAGCACTGACCCGCTGTGTCCTTGTCCCGCTGCCCAGGTGACCCTGGACTGCCCAGGCAACGACGAGATCCCCAGGGTGGACAAGCTGGTGGAGAAGATCCTGCACTGCAGCTGCCAGGCGTGYGGGAAGGAGCCGAGCCACGAGGGTGCCCTGTTCAACGTGTACCTGAACGCCGAGGAGAACATGCCCCACGAGGGGCCCGGGCCCCACCACTACCCCCACCACCAGCAGGAGGTGGAGGAAGCCCCGGCCTCCAGCCACCACCACCACGAGGAGGAGGGCGAGGAGTGACCCGGCCCGTGCGGACTGTTCTGGCAGGGCTGTGCGAGGGACGGGGCCGGGCTTTGGGGAGGGAGGGGGTGCTGGAGTCTTTCCTGTCCAATTCCTCGCTTCGCCCCCCGACACCCTGGGACATTCTGAGGAAGGGCTGAGGCTGGAGCTGCAGGGTGAGACACGAGGGCTCGGCATTTCCTGATGCAAAACTACTTGCACATAATAATAATAATAATATATTGAGAGGAGCGGGAGCGGGACAAGGGGCTTTGGCTGAGAGCAGGGGCTTAGTGGGGCTCCCGGGGCTCTCTGCAGGCTCCTGGCCCTGTGGGGAGCCCTCTGAGTCCTGCTGGGTTTTCCTCGTGCTCACCGTGGAGGAAGAAGGAAAGCAGCCTCTCCACAGTTCCACGAGGGATCCACATCTCTCCTGGGCTAGTGGGATCAGCAGCATCCCTTCTTCCTCCTCTCTCCCTGCCTGCCCAACAGCACAAAGGCTCAGCGCGGGCACGCCCCTGGCACCCGCTGGATCTTAATTCAACCCCGACCCTTTGTATGAGGTGGCTCTTGGGGAGTGTTTTGCCTCAGGATGTGCCTCTGGGGCTGTGTGTGAGGTGACTGGGAACCGTGGTGTGACAGCCCTTACCTTGCTGTCTGCGGGGCCACCACATTGCTGCCTGTGGACAAGGGACTTGGATCGTGAGTGCTGGGGCTTCACATTTTGGGGCTGCAGGGCAAGGCCAAGAGCTGGAGGGGTCCAGGGGAGGACCCAGCCCCTGTCCCCTCTCTCCCTGCTGCACTTTCATTGTGGTGGAGGGAGAAGGGGGCCGAGGGCTGGAATGTCCCTGTGCAGGGAGTGCACGGGCAGGGCTGGGCATCGGGGTGGGCACGGCCTCTGCTGCCCCTCTCTCTGTTGTATAAAGCTGATTCCTTGGCGCTGTCCCGACAAGAGCTTCCAGAGCTTGTAATCGATGCCTCCCCCTCCTTTTGACAAGTTTTGGGTTTTTTTCTTAAATAAATTAGTTCTGACTTCCACTGTTCAGTGTTCTGATGCCTGTCTGRTTTTTGGCAGTGCTGACACCAGGACATGAGCCAGGACAGGCAGCGGTGCCAGAGGGTGCAGTGCAGGGGAGAGCCATGGTTCCCGCAGTTTGCTGCTGCATTCCATCTGCGAGGAGGAGGAGAGAGAGCTGCTAGAAGGAAAACCGAGCCCAAATACTGAGCACATGGGCTGCATGTGGCCCGGGGAGCCTGCACGGCAGCTGTGGCGGGGCGCGGTGGGTCCCACTTGTGCGGGAAGCGTGTGGGATCTGTGGGATCACGCGACCTTCGCCAGCGCTGTCGCCGCTAGGTGACAGTCTCGGTCCGGCGTGTTCCCTGGCATCCAGATGTGCGCGGCCCCGGGAATGCTTCGGAAGGCAACTCTGGCAGGACCAGACACCCCTTCGGGGGTGCGGAGGGGCTGAGCACCTTGGCTGAAACCAGCGGGCTCTTCTCAGGGGTGTTTGGATCAGGCATTCCCTGGGCAGGGCAGTGAGTGCCCTTGCAACCCTCTGGTCCCACTTATGCCAGGCCAGCGTGGATGTGCCCTCAGAAATGATCGGGGATGCTCCTTGGTCTGAGCCTGATCCTGGGGAAGGTCCATCAGCTCCCAGAGGGGGTGCGGAGGCTGTGCCAGGCCAGCAGCCACCTCTTACTGCCCCCTCCTTGAGGCCAGCCCTTACTGCCCCCTCCTTGAGGCCAGCCCTTACTGCCCCCTCCTTGAGGTTCTGGAGGTTCTGCACACGTTGGGAGAGCAGGTCTCTGCTTTGGGAAGTGGGAGAGGGTTTGCATTAAGGCAGGAACTGCCACAACGGAGGGGATGGGCTGACCAGGGAGGGCCTGGCAGGGCTAGAGGTGATCTGTGTGTTACCATAATGTTTTTAGGCTGTGAAGTGTCTTCACAAGGACGGGAGCTTTACCTGAGAGCTAGGAAAAGGTGGAGAAACCGGTGGTGGTCACTGAGCCCCATCCTGGAGCCCTTTTACTGGTGTACAGTGGAAACAGGCTGGATTTAGCAGGCAGCTGTTCCTGTAAMCTGCAGGAGCTGCAGTCCAAGGTGTTAGGAGCAGGATGTCTCCACCTCCTTTTCACACAACCTGAGCTCCAGCAGAGGCAGGCAGTGGAGGGCTGGTGTGCAGATGAAACCACGAATTGAGGTAGTTATCCAGGCTTTGCCCAAATTCAAACCCAAGGAGCCATCCCAGTTAAAGCAYGGAAGGAGATCCTGAGAGTGGACTGCACTATTGGAGGTCGCTGTGTTAAAGCCTGGACTGCCTGGATGTCCTCACTGAAGTCTCTCTGCTTCCAGTTTGGCTCTCTGTCTCACCTGGCTTTTTTGCCATGTTGACGCTTGGGTGGCTGTTGACAACTGGTTTTGCTTTTCCTGCTGGTGGTACTGGAGAGCAGAGCTGGTGGAGTCCATGATCCCTGCAGATGTGTCCAGAAATGCAGCACAGGGAGACAGCACAGACAGGCCAGGAGAGCTGCCGGCATGGAGAAGCTTTTGCAGGGATAATGGTAGGATTTGGACCTCATTTTAAGGCAGGTTTTTTTAAACACATTTTGCTTTGATCAGTTCAGATCCACTTCCCCAGCAAACACATCCAAACCAAGTGTACAAAACCTCCCACTTGTGGAGGACATACTGCGGAGGTTGGGAAGAAGCTGCCCGGAGAAACTGTGGCTGCCCCATCCCTGGAAGCGTCCAATGCCTGTGGCTTGGATGTGGCTTGGAGCAACCTGGGATAGTGGCAGGTGTCCCTGCCTATGAGAAYGGGATGAGCTCTAAGGTCCCTTCCAACCCAAACCATTCCATGATTCCATGGTTCTAATCCAATCTCCTTCTCAGAAGCAAAAGCTCTGAGACAAACAGGGACAAACAGCTCTGAGACAAATCCTAATGTTGGGATGCAGCAGGGCTGAGGAGGAAGCCTCGCACTTCCTCACTGAGCGTTACTGTGGATTCAGCTGGGATAAATCTGTGCTGCTGCCTTCACTTATCCTGGCTGGGGAGGCTGCGCAGGGTGGGCTCGGGGTGGGGTTTCTCTCTTGTCCCAGCACAGATGGGCCGGGGAAGTGAGTGTTTCCTGGGGCAAACTCTTCTAAGGAAACCTCCTGCTGCGATCAGAGCCTCGCGTGTGCGTGCTCTGCCCGGGGACTCCTGCCAGGACACTGTGACGCAGACGTGGCCGGGGARGTTTGGCTGGGAGCATCCCAGGAGAGGGTCCTGGGGAAAGAGAGGGAAGGCAGAGCCTGTCCTGGCACAAGTGGCAGCAGCTGTTTCCCGGTGGCAGCTTGGCACGGAGATCCCGGAGGGATAACTGTGTGTGTGGGCTGTGTCCCTGTGTGGGGGGGAGCCCTGCCTTCCCCCTCCCCATCCCTTGCTCAGGGATGGTTTCCAGGCCTGGAATGCCTGTTCAGACACTGGGAAAAGCACAACAAAGTTGTTGGAAAGGTGATTAGAAAAGCAGGACTTGGTACAGAGGCCGATTTCTGTCCCGGGGTGGGCGGCTGGGCAGTGCTGGGGGTGCGTCGTGCACAGCTGGGTCTCACCCACACATCTGCAGCACAACTGCCTGGGGGAAGTGCGTTAAGAAAAGCTTTGATGGTGGCTCGGGGAGGACGGGGCAACAGCTGGCAGTGCCTGGCCTTGTGAGCACAGGGTGGATGCCAGGGGCACACCCTCAGCTCTGGTCTGCGCTGGAACCACTGCCCTCAGCTCTAGTCTCCCCCAGTAGAAATCTCAGCCGTTTATTGGGGAAAACCCCACCTTTGGGCAGCTTGCTAATTCAAAAAACCCAACCAGTCCCTGCCCAGCACCCCGAGGTGTTTGCCCTGAGTGTGGTGGTGGCAGCACAGAACTCCCAGCAGCACCTAAGAGACTCAGAAGGGTTTTCTGAGCAGCACTCGCTGGCTCCTCTCACATGTTGCCTCCCACTTGCCAAAGGGCAAGTTGCCGTGGGTCCATTCAAGATTGCCCCTCAGGCAGGGAGCTGGGCTGCCCCGAAGCCAGCCCAAATAACCCTGGAGCAGAGGGGCCAGGCTCTCCCTTGTCTCTGTTCCTCCATCCCCGGCTGCAGATTGCTGGAATATCTGTGGCTCCTCTGGCTGCTTCCTGAGGACTGTTGTGTGCAGGTTTTGTTGTTTTTTTTTATTTGGATTTGCAAAGTTTTGCTTTTTATCATCCAGTGTGGAGGATGGAGCCTGGAACTTGGAGCTGCTGGCCAGGCTTGGCCACTGACCTGCTGACCCAGCTGTCAGGTGACTCCAGCCAGGGGCTCCAGCCCTGGCACAGATGGCAGGGATGGCAGGGAGGCAGAGCACGGGGTTGTCTCTTTAACGCAGAAACGGGAACTCTCTGGCTGCCACTTTGTGGAGTTTAGCCCAGATCCCCGTGTTCATCAGCATTTCATTTCATCTCCTCCTCTTCCCCCCAACCCCCATCTCCTCGATCGGCATTTCTGCATCCTTTGCTGTGCATCCAGAGCAGCAGGTGAAAGTCGGGCCAGCATCTGCACACACACACACTCACACCTCCCTGCGGGCTGGACGCGCCTCTGCCGCGGGAGAGACCCTTTCCCACGCTCCGGATCTTCCTCCTCCCGGGCGGGCTTGGCTGGGAGCATCCCGGTCCTTGCCTGAGGCTGCTCTGCCGCTCCTGCTGGCTCCGGCTGCAGCAGCCGCAGCGCCAGGCACGGAGGAGCTCGAGTACCCCGGGGACAGAGCTCTGCAGGGAGCCAAGCCCAGCTCGGGGGACAAGAGCTGAGCCTCGGGGGGCCAGAGCATCCCCAGCATCTGGAGCATCCTGAAGTCCAGAGCATTCCCAGCATCCAGAGTACCCTGGGTACAGAGCAGCCGTGGCATCCGGAATAGCCTGGGATGCAGAGCATCCCCAGCATCTGAAGTATCCTGAATGCAGAGCATCTGGAGCATCCAGAGCATCTCGGTGTCTTATTATTCCGTGGTCCAGGACATCCAGAGCATCAGAGTATCCAGAACATCCTGTCAGCCCCGGCATCTTGAGTATCCTGCCATCCAGCTCGTCCCCAGCATCCAGAAGCAGCATCCAGGGACATCCCAGAGCAGGGGGATTTACAGGGACGAGGAATTGCTGTGAGTAATGGGGAGGGAACGTTGGTCCTGCTGATCGGCTCCCGGGAATGTCACTCTGCCCTGAGTGCCAGTGAAGAGAGTGGGGGAAGAGAGGGAGAGGAGGAGGAGAGGAGAAGGGAGGACGGACACAGAGTGGAGAGAAACGATCCTCCTTCCCCCAGCCCCGGCGATGATCACATAGCACAGGACACGCCAGAGAAGGTCCCCAGCCCTAGAGCCAGCCCTGCCTCCTGGCTCCTCATGGAGGGTGACCTGGGGGCCCCTAATGCCAGCGTGCTGGGGGAGCACTCCCTGCTCGTGGGCAGCAGCTGGGTGGCCGCCTTCCTCTGCTTCATCATCCTGCTGACCACAGTGGGCAACTTCCTCCTCATCCTCCTCATCGTCACCCAGCGCTCCCTCCGCAACACATCCAACTACTTCCTGGCTTCCCTCTTCATGTCGGACCTGATGGTGGGGCTGGTGGTGATGCCCCCGGCCATGCTCAACCAGCTCTACGGCCGCTGGGTGCTGCGGGGGGACTTCTGCTCCCTCTGGGCCTCCTTCGACGTCATGTGCTGCAGCGCCTCCATCCTCAACCTCTGCGTCATCAGCCTGGACCGGTACCTGCTCATCACCTCCCCGCTGCGGTACAAGCTGCGCGTGACGTCCTGCAGGGCCCTCGGGCTCATCCTGGCCACCTGGACCTTGGCCGCGCTGGCCTCCTTCCTGCCCATCAAGATGGGCTGGCACGAGCTGGAGTTCGAGGTGCGGCCCCTGAACGTCTCCCGGCAGGGGGACGAGGAGCAGTGCCGGCTGCTGGTCAGTCTGCCCTACGCCCTGGTGGCCTCCTGCCTCACCTTCTTCCTGCCGTCCGCCGCCATCTCCTTCACCTACTGCCGCATCCTGCTGGCAGCGCGCAAGCAGGCGGTGCAGGTGGCTTCCCTCGCCTCCAACGTGGCTGCCGCCGACGAGACCACGCTGCAGGTAAGGTGCCCACAGGGACATTGCTCTGGCAGACCCCCCAGTTTGGGTGCCTGGGGTGTTTCTGCCTCTTGGACGGCCTCGGGGGACTGGAGACAGCTTTGACAACTGCAGGGAGGGAGATTTTCAGCAACATCCACCTTCCTGACGTGCTCTGGGGTGCCCAATGTCTTGTCCTAGAGAGCTCTGGGAGAGCTCTGAAGCTGCTCATGAGCACAGAAATAGCGTGAGCAGAAGCAGAGAAATAAATAAGATTCAGGCAAAAATGCTCAGCGCTGCAAAAAATGCAGTTTCACCCCCCTCTTGGCTGGCGTCATCCCCGAGGGGTTTAATCTTATCTGACTTTCCACTCGTAAATCTTGGCCGTGGTGGGTGTGAGACAAACAGGGGAGGCGGATTTTAACTACTCGCAAATGCCAGATTCCCGAGAGCACCTTATTCTGAACAGAAGCTTCTATTTCTGTTACCTGGCCTATAACAGGAGCTGCCAAACCCCTCCTCGTGCACTCGCCGGTGAAACTGGAGTGTATGGGTTTTATAACAAAAACGTGGCTGCACTTGTTTGTATTTCTCCAGGAGAAGGTAATTGCCACTAAATCTAACAGCTTTAATTCCCTGTAATAGGCTTTATTGACCTCATATCCTATGGGGAAAAGGCAAACTTAATTGCCTTTAAATACCTTGATTAAGTTTGTTCTCTCTAAGAGCAGAGCCAGGACTCTGGCCAGCTCCCCCACATGTGATAAGCTGCACCAGACCGTCAAAAGGAAAAGGAAAATCAAAGAATAAACAGACAATATCATAAAATGTTTATTTTCTCGCAGGATGCCAGGTTTTTGCACTCCACAAACACACTCAGGGGATCAGGGGATGCTCAGGGCCTTTGCTGTGCCATGGAAAACCAGCATCCACCCCCCATCTTTCAGCTGGGGCCCAAAAGGTTCCTTGAAGCCCCAAACTGGCTGAGAAATGAGGTGTCAGCCAGGGAACCCTCAAATTTCATCTTTTAACCTTTTCCATCCTCATTTCATTTTAGAGATTTTTGTTCTCTTTTTGGGCAGGAAGCTGAGTAGCAACAGGGCATTGTTAAATTACAGTGGAGAGCTGAGATAATCACTTAATTTGAGACTACAGGAGGGGATGGAGGGCCGAGTTATGGTGTTTGGAGGTTGAAATGTTTCACGTCCTGCTTTTAAAAACATAATTAGCTTGCTGCTGTAATCAGCAGCTGGAGCTGCCTGTTTATGGCAGGCTTTATCCTCACATGGACTGAGCTGGGTTTTTCTCTAAAGAACAGCCTAATGAGAAAACCCCTACTTTACAGTAAATAAAATAACACTCTCAATGTTGAGGGTTTCTATTGTTTCCTCTTCCTAATTTGTTGTTCAGGGCCTGCAGCGCGTGCCCTGCTCCTGCCTCTCGGAGAAGGGAATTAACGGCAGGGTTTCTGCAGAATTTGGAGTGCCAAATGCCACTTTCCTTGGGCAGAGGCCAGTGCTGGTGCCGGGGAGCATTGCCCACCACTCCCTGTCTCTGGCCGCAGGTTCCACGCGCCCCAAGCCAGCCCCTGGCCGGCAGCGAGAGCAGGAGGTTCACCAACAAGCACAACAAGAAGGCTCTGAAGGCCAGCCTGACCCTAGGCATTCTCCTGGGCATGTTCTTTGTGGCCTGGCTCCCCTTCTTTATCACCAATATGACACAGGTAAGAACCTGTGGGAGTTTTATGTCGGGTTTCCAAAAGCTTTTCCTTTGGAATGCAGCTGGGTTCAATTGGAGGCACCTGAAGGTCTTCCTGGAACACCTCCGGGACCAAAGATGCAACTTCCCCAGCGAGCAACAGCAAGGAAAAAACCCTTCACAGGGATTTGAAGGTTTCCTTTGAAAGAGGAATGTTGGCATGCCTGGGAAACCACTCTGGACTGGGGCTGAGGTGGGAGAGGCTGCTAATCCCTGCTGTGTCCCCCCCAGGCAGTTTGCAGCTGTGTCCCGGCCGGATTCTTCGATGTGCTCACCTGGCTGGGATACTGCAACAGCACCATGAATCCCATCATCTACCCCCTCTTCATGAGGGACTTCAAGAGAGCCATGGGCAAATTCCTGCCCTGCTGCCGGCACTCAGGGGAGCCCCGGCCCAGCGCCATCTC
This sequence comes from Amblyornis subalaris, assembly GCA_018881555.1. Lineage (NCBI taxonomy): Eukaryota > Metazoa > Chordata > Aves > Passeriformes > Ptilonorhynchidae > Amblyornis > Amblyornis subalaris. The sequence continues at coordinate 122,394 of JACAXG010000293.1, forward strand.
CCTGTCCATGAGGAATTCCAACAGCGGACCCCGCGCTGCCACATCCCTCAAGAACGTCCTCACCCTGCAGGCTGAGACTGACTCTGTCGACTCCGGGGCACCAGGGAATGACCCCAGGCTGCTCCCGACCCCGCCGGGCCCCGGCACCCGCTCTGTCAGCCTTTGGGATGCGGAGCCCCCAGACAAAGAGCTGCAGCTCGGCACCCCTGTGGCCTGAGCAGGGCTCACACAACTCTGTGTGCTGAGAAGGATCCCCCAGGAGCCCAAAACAAACTCTCTGAGTGCTGATTTGCCACAAGCCGTCTCCCAGATTCCCTGTTCCAGCACATGGTGCAGCTGATGGAGGGGACGGCGGCCCCGGGCACTTCCATGAGGAGGATCCAACAGTGCAAAGCCATGTGTTGCTGCTGAATTCACCTGCCTTGTCTCTTTCATCTCTCCTTTCCTCACCGTCACCATCCCCTCACCCTTCCCGTGGCCTTTCCATCTCCGGTTAGTCTGAACTTCGTGCTCCAGACCCTCTGTCTCCCTAACCTTAAACCAAGGCTTGGTTTTGAACACACAGAGCTCACCAGATCTCCTCCGAGTGCACCGAAGGGAGTGGTGGAAACACATCCTGTGGCCCATGGACAAGAGGTCTAGGGCTGCTTCAGCAGGAACACTGAGGTTTGGGGCTGCTTCAGCCCACAGAACATCACATCCTCTTGGAGCTGGATTTCCTCGCTGGAGTCGTGTCTGTCTCAGGTTCCTGTTACACAGTGAGTGCCAGCTCAGTGGCACCACCGTGTCTCGTCACGCAGAGCTGCACTATGGGGGCTAAATTTGGTGCAGAACGTCCAAAACTGATTTTTGGATGTTCAGTGGGGGTGTGGGGTGCGACTCACTGTGGCTCTGTCGGTGTCTCACAGTAGTAACGGGATCAGCTCCTCTCACAGGCTCCATGCCACAGCTTCCCACTCCTGGCACAGGACCATCGCACTTCCCTCCAACAGTCCATCAAGTCCTAGATGATGCAATTAGAAAATACACTTTCCCCCCCCTTCAAATAAGAATCTAAAGGAATATTGTATTTTAAATGATAATGCCAGCTCCCTCCCCAGAGCCATAAACAGGGAACACTGAGTAAATGTGGCAAGTGGGCACTTAAAAAAATCAATACAACAAACTATTTTAGTAAATTCTTCCTCAAGTGCCTTTGGGCTGGCAGTTGGCTGCTGTGCCCTCCCTGGACCCCTTCCCTCCAAGACTTCTGCCTAATTCCAAGATTGTGCTCCGGGAACTCCCCARTATCCAAACGGACACAGAGCATCTCCTGGATACGGGATGTTGGAAGAAGCAGCCACATGCCAAGCCACTCTCATTAGTTTTCTTTCCATGTTGCCCCCAGATGTTCCAGAACAGAACAGGAGTTTTAATGACCAATTTGGCATTTATTTGCTACACATCCCCTGGGAGCCAGGGATGAGTGACTGGGACACGCTGAGGGCCGAGCACAGGTTCAAACCTCAAACTGTTCAATACATTTTGCCACAGATAGACAGAGAGCTTGGGGCTGGTGTTGAGCATTGAGATCAAGATGTGCATCTTCCCACAATGGCTTTATATAAAAACAAGGTTGGACTACAACTCCAGTTAACAAGGAGCAGAAAAAGGCACCATGGAGTCTAGAAGTTTGTTAGGTACCAAATCAGCCTCAGGAGATGGACAGAGAGAGAAACCTCCTCAAGCCAAATGTTCAAAAGCGATAATTCCTTACTGTCTCATCCAGGCACTTCTGTGTAATTAGGTGTTTGCTTGTGGACAAACCCTCAGATGAGCGGAGAAATCCCATTCCCGCAGCCAACGGCGTCAACACCAGCTGGCAAAACAGCCTCATCCCTGTGTGATCCCACTGCCTGTCTCTCCCACCTTTGAAGCAAGACACTGCTCCAGGTTGGAGCCGGGCAGGTCTGAGCCCCCTTGGATGCTGGATTTAGGGACAGGAATTGCCAGGCACCATATCCAAACCATGGTGCTTTGCTAGGTCACGGCCTCACGCCCAAAACCAGCTGTCTTTGACTCCATGAGAAATGATCTGCAGGTAAGGTTTGCAGGAAGCTGGGGATGGAAGGAGAGGGGGGTATCAACGTGGCTGCTAGGTCAGGGGGGAGGAGGAGGACCCTGTGTGAACAAAAACTGGAAGGTGCAATTCCACTACTTCCCCTCTCATGAGACAACAGGACCCCCTCGATGGGAGGTGGGAGTGTTTGAACCATCTCCCTTGTGGCAAAGCAGAGAACCCCAGGGGTGCCCTCAGAGGAGGGGTTACCTATTTGACACGCTTCTGCCAGATGCATTTTCCTGGGCTCAGCAGTAAAACAGGCCAGAAAAGGGGCTTTTATGGAGGATGTGGATCATTCCCACATGGTCCTGGAGCTGTGCTGGCAGGGGATGTAGAGCCGGGTCCTTCCCTCCGCTCTGTGACTGGGGATGAAGAGAGTGGAGCCAATTCACTTTTATGGAAGAAGGTAGAAATCAAGCAGATTCATGTTTATGCTGTGTCAAGTATTGGTTTTGTTCTAAGCCAATTAAAAACATGTCTGGAGAGGGCTTTTAAGGCTGGAGATGTGTGGGACACAAAAGGAAAGTCTCAGTGGGTTGCTTGCTTGGAGAACCTGGGAGAAGTTTTCATAAACCATCCAAAACCCCCTCAGTTTTCCTACTGCTTTTGCTCAGGGTCCCAAACATGTTTCTAACAGGAATGGGGGCTCCAACAGGCCCTCCAGCCTGGAGACAGGGAAACAGTCTTGGAGACTGGAAAGTGCCTGAGCCCTGGCAGCAAACCTGCAGCAGATGGGGGAAGGAAGCCTGGCAGCCCGAGCCTTTCCCGTCCCGGTCAGCAGAGCCGGAATGCAGATGTGTATCCATACGGAGTGCGGCAGGCGCAGCCTGGAACACACCTGAGATCCTCAAACCAAACTTATCTCCAGTGGCAAAACGTTTTTAATTTCCTAGTATTGAACCCCTCTCCATGATATGCTTAATATCCTCTCAGAGCCACCTGCTTCCCCCAGTCACAGCAGGGACACAGTGCCAAGGGGGGACAGCTGCTTCCTGCTAGGATTTGGATGGGATCTGTCTTGGATTCCTGAGGAGCAGTGCAGATTCAGGCAGGAATCAGCCCTCTCTCATCTGTGGGAGGTGCCATGGGCAGCTGCTCCAAATGCTTTGATCCAGTGCCATGCCAGTACCACACTTTTCTCCAGTGGGGCTGGAAACTGCAGCTACAGCTCTGCTGGCTCCATCTTTTGGGAATCCCAGTGCCACGGACGTGCTGTGACATCGGTTTTTGTGCTGGCTGAGCAGCTCTGCCCTAATTTGCTCCTTTCCCCACTGCCTGGTCCCTGCTGTTTGAGCAGTCCGGGCAGGGCAGCGAGGGTTCTCCCAGGGAAGAGCTGGAGGAATCCCATCAGTGAGTGCAGCCGGCTGGGAGAGCCGCAGCCCCAGCCTCATCCTCCTCTTTCCCAGTGTTTTCCTCTCCCCGAGCCTCACTGCTGGCTGCCCGCTGGGATTTCTTGCCTACAGGGGAAAAAAGACTGCCACTGCCCTTCTCTTCTGGCTGGCATTGCTTGGTTTTAATGCCCACGGCTTTTAGGATTGTGTCCATCTGCTTCATGTAGTCCAGGTGGCCGTTTACCTGCCAAGGGAACAAGAATCCTGTGAGTGGGGAACCCACAGGGATCCAGCTCGGCCAAGCCCTTCATCCCAACAGCCACCACCGCCAGGAGACTTGGGTTTGGCTCTGACAGACGGAAAGAATGAGGCTGGAAAAACTCACACAATCATGGAATTGTTAAGGTTAGAAAAGATATTTATGATAATCAAGTCCATCACGCCGAAGCCACCACTACGCCATGTCCCCAGGTCCCACATCCACACGGTTTTTGAACACTTGCAGGGGTGGTGATTCCATCACTGGGTAAGTGCAGGTGTCCATCGACTGGCCTCAAGTGGCTGGAGCCTTTGGGGCACACACTGGTGCTGGGTGACTTTTCCTCTGAGATACTTAAAAGCTTGGACCTGGCTGAGTTCCACCTCCCAATTCCTGGGTGCGAGGAGGGTGGAAGGAGCTCTGCTATGGGGACAGACACGCAGGCAGGGGAGTAGTTCTCTTAGTTCAGCTCCCTGCTCTTGCTAAAGGTGTCCTCCAGGTGCCTCAGCTCCCTTGCAAAAGCCAGGATTATTTTATTTATATTAGGATACAGTCATTAAACCTCACACAGCTATCAAGTTGAGGTTCTTGGCTGGAAGCTGCTCTGATCCATCCTACACCATAAAAAACCAGGAGCCCAGGAATTATGGGTTCATAAACCAAGTAAAAGTCAACAGTACAAGTAAACACCCAGACAGTTTTATTGTAAGATGAACTCCATGATAAGATAACCCCTTCTGATATGGATGTTCGAAAGTTCCCTCCCAATCAGGGTACAGGAGGAGAGAAAATCTCCTCTGCAGGTGATTGATCTTGATGTTAAAGGCCACATGGCTGGAAAGGCTGAAACTCCTTCCCCATTCCAGGTGTCCCGAGCGCTTGATTTACCATCTCTGGTAAATCAAATTTTTAGCAGTTTAGATCCTTCCTGATCCAACCAGAGAGCTGTCTTGGCCTTTCATTTTCCCAAACTTGCTAGTAATTTCCACAGCAGAGAATCCTCAGTCCCAGGTTTCCTGCTTCCCAGACACAGGGACGACTCCCCCCGGAAGAGATGATGATGGTAAGAGCTCTTCACAGAGCTCTGTGAAGATGCCAGCCCTGGATCCTCTGCTCATCTCTTGCTCATTCCTGCCTGGTGCCAGAGCAATCCTTCAGCTGCCTCATCCCTGGAAGTGTCCAAGGCCAGGCTGGACAGGGCTTGGAGCCACCTGGGACTGGGGAAGGTGTCCCTGCCCATGGTAGGGTGTGGGACTGGGATGGGCTTTAAGTCCCTCCCAACCCAAACCACTCYGGGATTCATGGCTGTGCCAGCACCAGGGTTCCTAGCACATCTCTCCCAAGGCTAAAGACAACCTTTTCTCCACAAATCCAAACGCCCAAGCTGTTTGCGTGAAGCAGCTTTGGAGGGGAGACATTTGGCTGCACTGAGGGCTTGGAGCAAGCTGAGGGATTTAATCAGCACATCAGGAATACAAATATGTGACTTGAATCCATCCAGATGGCTCAACGGGCTCTGGGTGTTTTGAACAGATAATTAAAATAACCATGGAAAGACTGGGAGCTGTGGACACTGTCCTCTGGAAAAGTACAACCCTTTTACTGCTCAGTCAGGGGGGTTGGTGGAAGGAATGAGCACGGTCTTGGGCAAGGTGGGGAGAGACAGGAAGGAACTGGAGTTAGTGGGAACAGAAGCTGAAGGCTCCTGGTTTGCAGCACTCAGAACCTCTCCAGTCACACCATCTGCCTGCCCTGGCTTGGGAATTCTCAGCTTGTTGCTACTGAGTCATTAGAGAGAACAAATTTCCTTTGCCACCTGAAGGACTGATTTTTATTACTCCTCAGTATCCAGCAGCTTCCACTAAAACAACAGGGAATTCCTCTTCCCTGAGCACCACAATCCCTGAGAGACACGAGTATGAGCCATTCTGAAGAGCTCATGCAGCTGACAGAGAAGCTGAGACCTTGTGAGAGTCTGTCCCTACTGCAGCTCTGCTAAATGTCTTCCAAGGAAACTCACTCCTGTCTCCAGGATAGCCCAGGAGAGGATTCCATAAAGCTGGACCAGTGCAATCCCTGAGAAGTGTAAGGGGAGAGACTCTTCTCTGCTGCAGTGAGCCACCAGCAAAAGAACAGCAAATAAACTGCCTTGCCACGTTCAAGCCAGCCTGGTGGGAAAATCCAGCAATTCCAGTTCTCTAAAGCCTGTTTTCATCTGAAAGCCTGAATTCCTCTGCGGGGTAGGTGGTGCTGGAGATGGGAGGGGAAAATCTACAACATTGTCAATAAAAACTTTAAAGGGAAATAAAGAACTATTTGAATATTTGTCAGAACAAGAGCAAGGGGGAATTTCAGGACAAATGGAAAAGGTGCTTGGCACCAGGGCAAATACACTTCTGCTTGTTATAAAGAAATGACAGCAGTGGGGTGGGTTTATTGGGGTGTTTAGGTGACTTCTCCCAGTCATACCTGACTTTATGGTTGCTTTGACTCACTGGAACACACGAGCCAGCTGCCTCTGGCACTGCTGCTGCCACAGGACTCCAGCACCATGCCAGGGGGATCTCCAGAGGACAAAGCTGATGGTTTTGCCCAGGGGGATCCATCAGCCAGTCAGCTCAGCATGTTTGGAAAGGTTTTCGAGTCCAAATCCACCCAAAAGTATCAAAAATGTCACTGAGCACAATCAGTTGTGACTATAAAGCTCACACAGAAATGTTTCTGTTGGATGCAGAGGATTAAGAATCCCGGCTTGTCTCCGGTTTGACCCACAGGAGCACAACGTGTCACGGAGGGAGCGCTGCCAAGGGGAGGGCAGAGGAAGGGCCGGTAGGAAGGAGACATTCCACATGATCCTGGCTCTGCCACGGACTCACATGGGCACTGGCATGACTCCATCACAACACTGATGTCACAGCAACACGGCTCAACACAACAAGATAACATTGCATTGCTCACTCCAGAGCCAAGAACCTTCAGAAGTCATCCAGTGTCCTTCAATAAAAGCTCCTCCACCCATCCTGAGCAGCCAAAACAGGAGTGCACTTGGCTCCAACTGCTCTGCAGGGCTGCAGAACTGCCAGAGTGTCAGTGGCACTCAGCTGAGTGTCCCTCGGCCCCTCTGCTCCCTGTGGACAGGGCAGCTGTGCCTTCCTCCTGCTCCCCCTCACCAAACACCCTATGGATTCACAGGGAACCACTGCAGAGACAAGCAGTGTGGTGGAGAACGCACAGGTCATTCATATACCTGAGAATTTCATTGCTTTGATGTATTTTGAGCCCATGACTTCCAAACAGCAACTTTATTCTGCAGCAAAAGATTCCCTCAAGTTCAAACGTCTCTGTGGAGCTTGGTTATTTCAGCAGGAACAGCAAAAACCTTGGAGGGGATTCTTCAGGATTCCCTTTTGGCAAATACTGTCTGTTTTCACAGAAAATGGTATTTTGTGGGGGGTGAAGGAGTTCCTGGAGTGAGCTGCAGGCTCCGGAGCTCAGTGGATAATCACAGCTCACCTTTCAGGAGCCCTCACCTGCCCTGGGTGTCATACACAGAATGAAACCAAACTGCAGAGCCAGCTCAGCACCTCTGGGTATTGTTATCAGTTACTCTCCCTTTCCCAAAGCTACAGTGAATGTGTTGTTCAGGAAAAGCACTGGAGTCCAACCCTGCTCTGAACTGAACTGCCAGTTCTGGGAGTTGTCGGTACAGAAGGGAAGATGCTCAAATGTCACTGCTGCTTTCCAAAAACTCCTCAGTTCTGGATGCTGCCTCTGAACCCACACAGTCCAAATGGTGGCCCAGGCTGATGGATTGCAGGGCTCCCAAGCTCTGCCAGGATATCCCTCAAAATCTAGTCAGCTCTGCCAAGCTGGCAGGCTCCTCCAGTCACAGATATTTCCGTATGTCAGTGTAAGCCTTAATTCCGAGTCTGGATACATCCTGCATGACAGAGGGCATCCACAGCATCCCAGAAAGGTTTGGGTTGGAAGGGACCTTAAAGATCATCCAATTCCAGCCCCTGCCATGGGCAGGGACACCTTCCACTATCCCAGGTTGCTCCAAGCCCTGTCCAACCTGGCCCTGGACATTTCCAGGGATGGGGCAGCCACAGCTTCTCTGGGAGACCTGTGCCAGGGCCTTCCCACCCTCCTGGGCAAGAATTTTTTCCCAATATCCCATCTAACCCTGCCCTCTGGCAGTGGAAAGCCATTCTCCCTTGTTCTTTCACTCCAGGCCCTTGTCCCAAGTCCCTCTCCAGCTCTCTTGGAGCCCCTTTAAGCACTGGAAGGAGCTCTAAGGTCTCCCCGGAGCCTTCTCACCTCCAGGATGAACAATCCCAACTTTCAGCCTGGCAGAAAATGTCCTGGCTGTTTTCCACAGTTTTCTGACAGCTCATGGCAAAGCCCTGATGCTGCCTGGGCAGAGGAATGTGGCTGTGGCTGGAAAATCCACAAGCAGAGCAGATTCCACAGCAGGAATTAGAAAACATTCAGCAAATCTTGACACAGGCTGTGGCTGAATGAAGTTAGAACAGGAATAAAATTCTTCTGTTTGAATTCTCGGGAAACAACGTTTTCTCAAAGTGAGGACAGTGAACACATCCACTAATTCAGAAGCAGCAATTTAAATGGATTTATTAAAAAATGAGAATTTGGCACCTGCAGCAATGGTGCATCCTGGGCACCAGCAGTCCTGGAGAAACCAATAAAAATATATTCCAGGAAAAATTGATAGAGCTGAATTTATTTGGGAAATCCTGTCAATGCCATTTGCATTATTCCTCTTTAATATTTCCATTTCTGTTCTGACAAACTGATGGAATAAAGACTGGAGCATGATTCAGCTGAGGCTCAGAGGCTTTGCTTTCACATCATCCCTTTGCACAGTCACAGTCCTCATGGACAGAATAAGTCACTCAATTCTTATTTTTCTTCTCTTTTCAAAACTCACTTCACTGGTAAAAATTCTCCTTTCATTATAGTGATATTTTTTGAGCCAGACTGTAATTTTTTCCTGCAATTATCTTTCAGCCACAACGGATTGAGCCAATCATTGTCACCTCTGGGGTGGCAATTGAGGGATGTTCCCCTCAGACACTCTCAGGCAATTCCACACCACGGCAAGAACTTTTTCCAAGAGTTTTTTTCATCAAACTTTGATGTGTTTTGTGATCAACGTTGAAAATTCTGAGTAATCACTGGCTTTTTCTGGATTCATCCACTGCTGAAAATCTCTGCCAGCTTTACTCTCAAATTTACCTTCAGCAATTCCAAGAGCATGATGGAGAGGAGTAAAATACAGACTATAACAAGAAAACACAGGAAGGAAATGGAGGAATCAAGTTCTGGAAGTCAAAGGGATGAGACGAAGAGCAGCTGTACATCACTGACAACAAGCAGAACAAAATTAGGAATTAATATTCTGAATTAATAAGAGACTCCTTGAAAGAGTTTCAAGAGAAATGTGCCTTCACAAATGTCCCTCTGCTCCAAGGAAAACAGCTCTTCCATTAATTTTTTAACCATTTGTGGAGCTGCTGTTGACTATTTTTTGTTGATGCCCTCCCCAATGACCACCACTCGTTTATAAGGTGGCTTTAATTAAATACTCATTTTTCAGTGCTAATCTAAGTGGAAATTATTTCAATTCGATGATTTAAAGAGTGTTTTAAAAGGTCCAGCATAAACTGTGCATGTAATTATCACTGGGGAATAATTTGAACATAATGTCTTGGGCCGCAGAGAAAAAGAGATCCCAACTGATATACTGGAGTGTTCCTAGAAAGAGCTTAGGGGACCTGGGTATCTGACCCTATAAACCACAGCAGGCCACTAGGAACCCAAAATACTGGACATATTGATCACACCAGAATTATGGAAAGCTTTTCAGGATTCCACATGAAAACACTGAGATGAGGTTCAGTGTCCCTAACCAGAAGGATGAATCAGGACTGGCCTGAAGCAGAGGGTGACTCCTGTAACACCCAAAGGGATTGTCACCCTTCCTCTCCCCATTTTGCTGCAGAAATACACAAGATTTGGCAGCTCAAACATTACCATATCTGCTGTTTTCAAACTGGGTTCTCAGCCTAACCCCATAAAACAAGGTCACCCGTGGTTAACTAAAGGAATTTTTCCTGGTTTTGGGGACCATGACCTGTTCTGACTCACCGCTCACGAGCTGATGGCAATAATGTGTTTGGGCAAGAAGTCTTGGGCATTTGGGAAATTCCAAGAGCTGTGGGGTGGTGCCACATCTCTCCTCAGCAATGTGACATTCTACAAATCCACCACACCAGGATTTGCAGCAGGTTTAAGCCCTTCCCTTCCCTCAGTGTCACCGGGGCAGTGACACCTTCGTGGTATTTCAGCGACATTCAGCTCCTATCAATAATTCAGCTGCTCTAATTGCAGGAAATCAAACACATGACATGCACAAAGTCAGCCTTCCCCTTGATTAACACTTTTAATGGGCTGTTGCGCTGGGATTTTGTTTCCATGTTAGCTGAGGAGGTCAGAAAGGGAGCTCAAAGGGAGCAGAAAAATGATACAGAATCAGTGTTTGTGTTCCAGCAGAAGACAGGAAATGAAAAGCTGAATTCYCTATCCTTAATTCACCTGCCTGGGCTCTGCCATTCCTGCAGAATCCAGCTGAACAGCACTTTGGGGAATCTCCCACTGCTTTGCTCCAGGAAGAGCTGGGATGGGGAAAGCTGCCTGCAGAGCCAACAGCTACAGACCTGCTCACTGCAAATCAGAAAAGAACAAGGGGTGTGGCGCCTAAACTTGCAGGAACTGCCCCCTTTCCACATGCAAAGTGCTCCAAGGGGGAGGAGAAAAATCTATCAAAGGTGATTTGTGATGCCAATTGTTACATTCCACGGGAAAAAGATGTGATGGTATCACAACTTCGCTGGTTCTGCAACGGAATAGTGAATTTCCTCTGTCGGACTGTGTTTGACGGAAATACAAACCACCCGTGAGCTGCTCAAACGTGGCACTTGGTGACCTCAGCTCTTCTGAAGGAAAAGGTGCAGTCCCAGGAATTCAGCCCTGCCCAGGGTAGCTGGGAGTTGTGAACACTGTACACACTCCAGCAGATGATGTGGGAATCCCCTGCGGAAGGATACACACGTGTTCCAGGCAGATGGGGGAATGGGAAAATCCCTCCTGTAAATCTGCAGGAAGTTGTGGCACCCTGCTGGTTCCCAGTGCAGGGCGTGTGGGAATTTAGGCACCAGCCTTACGAAATAAGAGTCCTGTAATTTGGTTCTCTCTGCCTTTAAAAGCAGCTGAGCATCCCCAGGCTCCCAAAAAGCACATCCAGCTCGAGCAATCCACCTGTGCTGGAGCGAGGAGGGACATCGGCCTTTGAGGTTTGTCAGCCACAAAGCAAAAACAAACTGCAAGCTATTAATGGCCTCGTTTGCACTTTTTTTTGGAAGAGCTTCTTCAGTTTCTTCCTCTGTTCCAACACAGTGACACTGCCAGCACCCTCTGCTTGTGTGCCAAACGAAAAAAATGTATTGAATATGTATTTAATGTGCAATTCTTGGAGCTCGCAAATCAACAGCAAGGAGCACAGAAAATAAAGCCATTGATGATTCCAGAGGTGTAGAAGCCATCCCTGTGACCTCACAGCCTAATAGATAAACGGAATTGTTTCCACAAAGCCCTGCATGTCCCCCTGATGTGAGAGGGGTTCTCCCAGCTATTCCAGGCAGCTGCCCAAAGCCAAGTTCTGCTCCAAGCTCTTGTTCCTCTGATCCTGGCCTTGGGGAGGTGGCACTGCTCACTGGGAACAAGTGAAACAAAGGAGCAATAAGACATTGGCAACCTTTTTTGGCCTTTTAAACTTCCCAGAGTTCTTACTTAATCTGCATGTTGTAACCACAATTAATTCTTTGCTGCAAGTCTTCGGAATACAGTGGGAAAAAAACAATTTAATGTGTTTGGAGAAAAAAAGCCTGACTCACAGATGTGCCAAATCAGTTGGATTTCACAAAATTCAGACTTTCCATCTGCTTATGGCATTGAATTACCTGACTGCCTTGAATCTGTCTTCTCTCATAATGGGAATTTTGGTCCTTTTTCTGAGAGCTGACAAGAGGGTGGATCCAGGTGGGGGTTGGTCCCAGGCAACAAGTGACAGGACAAGAGGAAACAGCCTCAGTCTGTGCCAGAGGACATTTAGATTGGATATTAGGGAAGACTTCTTCATGGAAAGGGCTGTTCAGCCCTGGCACAGGGCAAGGAGGGAATTCCCACCCCTAGAGGGATTTAAAAGCTGTGTGGATGTGGCACTTGGGGACATGGGTCAGTGGTGGCCTTGGCAGTGCTGAGGGAATGACTGGACTCAATCGTCTCCGAGAGCTTTTCCCACCTCACCAATTCCATGATTCTATGATCCATCCCTACTCTCCGACCTCCAGCCATGGATTCCCACTGCCTCTAAACATGCAAGTTCATCCCTGGTTTCTGCTGCCGTAAAACTGCCCTGAGAAACTAAAACACCCATTCCTGACTCGTCCCTGACTTGTGAGCCTCCCTGAAGGTGCTCCTCGAGCAGTTCTGCAATAATCAAATGTTAATTCAGACTGTACTGAACAAACTCCTCTGGGAACAAACAGCAATCAGGATAATCCACTGCAGCTCCACGACTTCCTTGGTCTCCAACAGGTGCTGTCAAATAAATCCACGGAATAAATCAGCCTCATTGTAATCACGAGGAAGGATTTTATAACTGCATTTCCTGAGTGGGAGGACATTTTTCTCTCTGCTTTTTTACTGACAGTCAGATAAAAACCACACTAATCAAGAGAGACATGAGATGGAGGACTCAGAGGTGAATTCCTGTTTATACTGAGGACTCCTAATCCTCCACTCATTTGAGGACTCTGGTGCTACCACAGCAAAGAGAACCAAGCTGTTTGGATCCAGTCCAGTTTTCATCATGGATGGACTGGGAGATGCCAAAAATACTCAGGCTGCCTTCGTAATATTTTCATGCTGAGCACCTTAGCATCAGCTACGCTTTATTCTTCTATCACAGCTTGTCCTTCTCCTGGCAGGACACTCACAGGGACCTGCAACAAGGGCATCTGCAGGCATGGAGCTGGTGCCCATAAAGAAAATACCTGTATCTCTATATATCTCTAAATATCAATATTATTTTTCTGTTATGCTACTACAGTGTACTTGCAGCAAAATCAGTCTTTGCTTTCTTCTCACTTTAAAAAATATTGCCTCTGGATATCTCCTTCCCTGTTCTTGCTCCTTTTATTTCTAAAATGTTCAGCAGAGTGCACTGTATTTCTTTCCATGGTCTGGAAAATGGATCAAGGGAATGACACCTACTTAATATACATTTTTCCTCCCCAGAGCTTTGCAGTGAGATGAAGGAAGTGTCAGCTCCTTCTGAAGAAGAGCTGCACTGGGATTGTCTGCTGGCACCAGGCAGCCGGGATGCAGACACACAGCACTGGGAGATGAGCAGAGAGCAGCTCTGCAAATGTTATTCCTTCAGCTGAAACTTAAATCCTGCTCCTCTGAGGGGAATGGAGAAGCTGCTGTGATCCAGGCAGGAGAAGGTGTGCAGGGCTCTGGGGGGTTTCATGCTTCAGGAAGCAGAGGGTCACTAGAAGGAGTCTCTGAAGAGAACTCAAAAAGAGGGGAGTGACACAGACTGACTGCCAGGAAATGTCACCCCAGTGCCACCACTTGGCATCTTGGGCCATTTTCATGTCAGCAACAGATGTCAGAGAGCAAATGAGTACTGGCAGCTCTGGGGACAGTAAGAAAATGGATGTGGGAGCATGTGGAAATGCTGACAACCCAGAGAGATGCCATGATACATGGACTATGTTTAAAAGCCTCCACTAAACCCCTTCCTCCTGGGAAGCCCCTGTTTTGTTCCTCCAAGTGTCTGTTCTCTCTGTTCAGCACCAAGCCCTGTGTTTGCTGGCAAGGGCTGTGCAGAGCTCAGTAATCATGAATGAAATGAGCTGGGAACAGTTGGGTATTTATAGGTTCAGCAGGCTGGTGCTCCAAAATATCTGAAAGCTCTTCAAAGTGCCTTTGCCTCCAGAGCAACATTGACAGTCCCTGTCAGCTTGAGGGGACAGCAGGAACAGCGACCATGGAAGTATCCTGAGCTTTGTGCTGAGCATCTTCCAGTTTGCAGAGAGTAAATAATGAATTAAAACATTAAGATATGGAAAAAACACGATGGCATGTCCAAGATTTCTATGGATATGGGAACAAGATAAGTTCTGCGTGGTTTTCTGTGGAAGGGCTCACTCATGAGACAGCAACACAGCGATGATTTTAAGATAATTGAGTATTGCTTAGATATATTGCCAGACATTCTAACAGTGGCTTATCACTAATGACACCAGATAGCTTTGAGAAGACTAAATGTTTCCCAGATATACCAGCGAATCTCTCCCTGCTTCCTGGAGACACACACTCTGAAAAGGAAGCAGGACCTGTCAAACCAACCATTGCTATCGCGGAGCTTCTGTAATTCCAAACCAGTTCCGGCTCCTGCAGCCCTGGGGACCAAGGTACAAGGGCCAGGAACCTGCCCCTGGCTGAACCTCAGCAGTGTGGAAGGCTCAACCAAGATAAGATTGTGGGTTGCACCTGCTGTACAGGCGCGTGTTTGAGATCCACGTTTTCCAGCTGCTGATCTCACCTCCCCCTGATCTACACTCACAGGGGTTGGGACTAGGTTTTTTCCAACCCAAACCATTCCACGATTCTGTGACAGCAAGGCCCTTCCTGAGGAGTAATGGCATATTCTATCTCCAGTATGAAATAGGTCAGAATCAAAAAAACCCAAATATATGCAACAGGAGAGGTAAATTCTCATTATTTCGCTCAATGCTGAGCACTAGCTGGCCAACAAAATCCAGAGGGAAGTGTGGGTAAGAGTTTCCTCAACGACAKGAAAGAGGAACAATGTACCTGGAGGGGCTCTCTTCAGCCCCCAGCTTCCCCCAAGCAGTGAGTGTGGGGTTACAGTGCTGCAAGCAAAGGATGATGGAGAAAAAATGAGAATATCAGAACTTACCACAGAGGAAAGGTCCACATTCACCATTCTCCTGTCATCCAGGTTGACTGGCTGGAGGCCTGCGACGTTGAGCTGGACAGAGGAGGTTCTGTATACAAAGCTCAGCAGCCAATCCCCCCTGGAAGCAGAGAAGTGGGAATAAATCCTGTTACACAACCAATGCAATGTGGAATCAAAGAATTCCAGAACAGCTTAGGTTGGAAGGGACCTTAAAGCTCATCTCCTTCCACCCCCAGCCATGGGCAGGGACACGTTCCACTAGACCAGGTTGCTGGTCAAGTGTTCAAGCCCTGTCCACCCTGGCTTGGAACACTTCCAATGTGTTACTACTCAGACCACGGGCAGAGTGGAAGGGCTGGGAAGCACAGTGATGTCTGGACCAAGACCTGCTGCAGCTCTGTGTGATGTAGGAATCACACCAGGAATCGCTGGATTCAGGGCAGGTTCCTGGGACACGGGGGTGTAAGTCTGAACTGAATCCTGATCCATGGGTGTCGACTCTTTACCTGCAATGGGTTTAAAAATCTGACCCTTCTGCTTATTTCTGTATTTGCTTAGGGATTACACATTGACATGTTTCATCTTCTTCATGTACTGATAGGTTCTCCAGCCCATAAAGCTGTAAAGGTGATGAGACCTACAATACTGAAGTTGTGACATAAATATCGACTGTGAAGCTCCTGGGAGTGCTCCTGATTTATAGGTACTTTAGAAATACATGGTTTCAGTGACAGAACCAGGAAGAGTTTGTTCCCATTCTAAAGCAGTGCCATAAGTCACTGTGACAGTTTCACGGTAGACTGTGGCCAAGGAGAGAAAGCAAAGCATCCTTTGGAAATACAAAATTCTTCTGTGCTGAGCAACAGCATAAAATCTGGGCACCGAAATGCCACTGTACTCTATACAGCAGATTTAAGTGGGATACTAGTGGGATTTGTGCTCTATGATGGCAGCAAGTGAAATGCTCCTGCACAGGTTCATGGTTCATGGCTGCTCCCATCCACACCCAAATAGTCCACACTAGGAGTTGTAGGTCCACACAGAGCTCTGCAACACCTTTACGACACATTCACGCTGCTCAGGTGTGGGTTCTTTAAGCTGAGTGAGTCCAACTGATCTGGGTGAGGTTTCCCACCGGGAATTTGTAACCGCACTGTTAAGTGGGAGGGGACAGCTCCAACAGCTGACAGGGCGCTCACTTGCCCTGTCTCCTCATATTCCAAAGCCAAAGGAGAACAAGGACTGAAGATCAACAATTGGGCTCAAATCCGACCTTACAGAAATTCTATTCAGTGTAATTCATCCGACCTAAACAGAGTTACTCCTGAAGTGACAGAACCACTCCACCCTTTGTACAAGTCAGAGACCAAAGGAATCAGATTTGGCTGAGGTCTTACCACAAAATGTTTGTATAATCCTTCTCTCATATCTCAATCCTCACAGAAATTCCCCATATCTCTCAGTTCCCTCCTCTAGCTGCCCCTCATATTACCTGAATAACCCCCTACACACTGTAAATACACATACTGTATTTTATTCCAACAGCACAAGCAGTCTTAGAAACTATAACAAGATCTCTTTTTTTGTGCATGTGTTATAGGAAATGCATACACCAAGCTTCTTACAGTGAAATTGGTTTTTGTAGAACACAGGGAGGAACAATATTTGCTGAGTAAACTCAGTTATATGCAATGATTTCTATMATTTATGGCTCCTTGGAGGAACTCGGAGCACTCCCAGGGAGGCAGCAACTACTTTTTCTTATGCCACATGAAGACACACTGCAAGTGGTGTTTACATCCAGCAGCCCTGAAAATCCTGGGATCCAAAGAGGACAAAAGCAATAATTTTCAGCCCTGCTGAGAGATAGGATTGATAACTTGTTGTTTGTTAACCTTGAATACTTTTAATTCATTTATTTAATTCTTCTTTGTAAGTTAAAACACTCTGTTAGAAGCACAGTAACACAATACTTCCCCACCTTCCACATATGTGTGTAGGCATCCATAGGGATGCGTGCATGGAAAACACCAGCAGCATTTTCACCTGTCCTTGACCCAAGGGCTCACAGCGTTATAAATTGTCTTGACTTGCAGGTTCTTTGCTAATCTTCTTGCCTGGTTATTTCTCAATTTATTTCCCCATGTTCTTAGTCTTCCCTGCTTCTTTCCCGGGTTTTAATTTCCCTTTATCTAATTGTGCTGGTAAGCAGTGTTCCTGCTACAATTATCTTCCAAGACACAGTCATTAGGTTTGAAGCTGTCACTTGAATACTTAATAGCTTTTCTGAGATTGCTTCAGCTGTCTTGGGCCTCTAAACCTCCCTCTTCTCACCCAGCAGCTTCCACAACTCTGCCCAACAGTAGTCTGCTTTTATTTCTAAAATATTTTTTAAATGTGGTTTTAAAAAGCTGGCATTTGTTTTGAATGCAATCTTCGTATTCTTTCACATCCTTACTAAATTTGCTACAGCTATTCCAGCTATTCTTCCTTTGTAAGTTAAATATCTTGTTCATGTGGACTATCTTGACCAGAAACGGAACCTAGAGATAAAACCTTTCAATTTGCTTGAACTCCTTCCCTTCCATTGTGATTTTCACACCTTGTTGCCCATAAGCAGCCACAAGTGAAGCTTAAAGCTTTTATTTTAATTCCCATTCTTTAAGTCAGTGAACTTAACTGCTGTATTACAGCTTAACTGCTTCTTTACATAAAGCTGAGATTTAAAGGCGTTTTAGAGTGTATCAGTTTACAACACACAAACACACCGACCCAGCGTTAGGCTACCAGTGGTAGAACACTGTCCCTGTATGAACAGGACCTACATGTGGAACACCTCAGGCTTCCAGAGCCACAAAGAGCCAAGAGCTGGGTCAAACAGCATTCAAATGCCTCCTGAAGCCTGTCATCTCCAAAGGATCTGGAGGGATGAGGCTCTGGCACTGCCAAATCAATGTCCTCACCAGCTGAACAGTTACTCAACAAAATGCTTAAAAGGGATAAATACACAAAACCATTTCAAGGACAACGAGGCCAGACACTGAGCACACACTGACCTGCAGTACCCGTTTATGATCCTGCCTGACACCACTTTGGCGAGAGATTTCCAGTGTTTGGCTTCTCCTTCCACCGGAGCTCCCAGTAAGACAACATCTTCGATGATCCCTTGTGAGTCTGTTAGGGTGAAAGCAGAAGAGCTCAGATTTACAAGATGGATGAGAAACTATTCTTATACGAAGTGTGTTCAGATGTGCACTACAGAAAAGTCATCATTTTGGTAGCTTCAATTTGAAAGACAGAAACAATGGAAAGGAGGATCATAAATGCAACTTCGCACACATGTTAAGTGTCCACCTGGAGTTAGTAAACGTGAAAAATCGAGAGCCTCAGACAGTGCAAAGGACCAGGCTGATGGCAGGAGGGAGAAGTGGCCTGGTCTCTGCCCAGAAAGATGCTGTTCAAGCATCAAACCTCTGGAAAGGTTTGGAAACCTCTGGAAAGCTCTTCCTGCAGACCCACTGATGCGGGTTTGCACAGAGCTTTGAAACAGGGGAAAGGGTCTGAGATCCCACAGAGAGAGCAAATGTTGTCATACATGAAGCATGAGGAACTCTTCCCACAGCTGACTCTATGAAAAACATGACCTGAACCTGCAAGAGAAAATCCCAAATTCTTAATATTGATTTGCAAGTAGCAACAATGGAGGCACTTGCCAATACACAGTGAAGATCTATCAAACTGGTTTGATTTCCTTGTGCTGTAACATGAATGCCCAGGGCCTGATTTGCTGAATAGCAATGTTAACTTTTAAGCATAATAAATCTTCCTCACTTATCAGACAGCTGCAGCCAGGCAATTTCAGGAGAAATAATGATGGAATGAGAAATATTGGGCAGCTCTGCTACTGTCCTAAACTCCTGAACAATATATCAGTATTGTCTATAAATCTTTGTAAAGAGATGAAGCCTCTGATGCCATGGCAGTTAAATGGAAGACTCCTGAGCATAACATTCCAAATCCATACTCTGCACCTGTGGGAGACCAGGCTCCACAGACCTGAGCTAAACCAAACATTTGAGGGAGAGGTGCTGCCTCGGTAGACTTTTAAAATGTAAATCACTTAGCTTCCTTTCCCTGATAGCAGTAAAGGATTGGAGCTGCCTGCAGTGCCTGCATCCTTCTCCATGGTGTAAATCCCAGTGCCTGACACATCCAAATGAGCTCTCCTGGAAATATTTCTTATTGCTGAGCAAATTTTGCACCAATCAATTTTGTGAGYGTAATCTGTTAGCAATAAAGCCCTGTTCCCATAATCATGGGCAATCAAAAGGAAACCCAGAGCCCTGCTAATTGGAAGCTTGTTCCAACCGAGGTTCTAAATTCCATGGCCATGGTGTGAGCAAACTGAACAAACAAACAGCTAATTCATCAGGATGCTGAATATTTGGGCAAGCTTTTGCTTCTCCAGTCCTTTTTCCAGCTTATTGCTTGCTTAGAACAAAAAATGTTTAGCCTTGGCTGAAAAATGCTCATTTTCTTTAAATGTTGACAGGATAGAAACCTGGGAACAGATCGCTGGCCTGCAGAGCTGCTGAGGCTTGAGATAAATGAAATGTATTTCACAGTCTGTAAATCTTTTAGATGATGAAGCACAATAAAGTCTGCACAAGCAGTTGAAAGAAATTAATTCATTAACCATTTAGCCTCAAAGAGAGTGGCTAATGAATAAGGAGTATTATAAAAGAAAAATTTCCAATCAAGTCCAAGCAGGTGGGAACAGAGTGAGAATGACAGGCCAAAATTAAAACCTGATTAAATGATTTCTCCAGAAAAGGTATGGAAGAAAGAAGCTGTCCCAGAGGCCATAACCAGTCCTGGAAGCTGGGCTTTGCTGTGCCCTTGGGATGCAACTCACTGGGAAAGTGAAAGTAGCCCAGCACATTACTCCTGACTGGAGAGAGAACAGGGCTGGAATTCACCTCCAGCTGTGTACAGATGTTCCAGGGCAGAGCTGGCAGCAGTATTCCCAACACCTGAGCACAGCAGTGATCACAGCCCAGTGGGATACTGGGTTCACATGAGCTGTGATCAGCACCAGACAAATACCCAGTGTGTGACACTTCACTCATGGCACGCACAGCTGGCTTTCAAGGTTCAGGCTCTGGTGGTAACAGCCATTATCAATTTGCATTAGTTTGCTAATTGCTAATTATTTACTAAAACGCATGGGAATCACGATGAAGAAATCAGAGCAATGATCTTCCCACGCAGCAACGTGTCTCTGATGGCTCATTTACTCCAGCTTCTGCCATAATGTCATTTTCTGGAAACCTACTGAGCTCTGGCTCCCAAAGTCATCCGTGATGAAGTATCCCAAAGGTTATTCCATTGCTTTGCAGAGAAGCATTTGAACAGTCTGAGTCCCTGCCATTGTGTTTCAGTGGCCAATCCATCATTAGCTATTTTTCCTCAGAAATGCCACCGCCATCTGGATACAGAGCCCTGCATGACTAGGCTGTGTGTTCCTTTTGTGTGAGACATCCAAGTCCAAGCCCAAATCAGTCTCAGCTGTCCCAGGTCCCAGCTCCATTCCTTCTGTGGCTTGCTCTGGAATGTGCCTGTGAAAAACGCCTTGGCAATCTGTACTAAACATGTTGCTTTTCATCTCACAAACAGCTCAGCTTTCAGAATTCAATTAAGGAACTGAAAAATCAGTGTATGGTGGGAGCTGCTCTGATACATCACCATGATACTTGGCTTTCTTCGGAGTGACAGCCAACCTTCCAGACCCCTAAGGATTTCCTTCCTTAGCTRTGGGCCCATGCTATTCCAGAGCCCGCAGACTTAAATAAAAACCTGTAAATATCTCAGCCCTTGGCATTCTCAGGACACAAAAAGTGTAGATCTAGGGCCAGATTAGGATCTGAGTGCTGGCTCCAGTATAACTCCATTAGGATCATTCTGGATTTGATCAGGTTTATTTTGAGAACAGAATTCCTGTATTTGACGACTTCCATCTTAAACCAGAAGTGAAGTTCTGGCACACAGCTGTCAATGCTGACCTTCTCCATCCTTACTTGACTCTGTTCCCACCTTCTTGGACTTTACTGGATGTTTTCCTTTATAAAATTCCTTATTTATGATTTATTGTGAAGCTAAATGGTTAATGAGTTAAATTGCTACGTGGGGGGAAGGCAGACTGCACACACCCACTGCTGACTCAACTCCAAGATACAATTTCCATCAACTGATCATAATGATTTTACTCTTTTTTTATTCTAAATTAAAATTAGAATCTATTAATAAACAGAACCACAATGGGTAATAAATTGACAGATGGTTTTATACTTGACTTTGGGGGAAAATTACCATGAAAACAGCAGATGACAGTGGCATTTCAGTGACTTAAATGGAAGGCAGGACTCAGGGAATCAGATACAAGAGCTGCAGAGGGCTCCTAAGATAGACAAAGCATCCTCTGCTGGGATCAGGCAGTGCGTGGGCAGCTCCAGAGTGATCACAAATGTCACGCTGCTGTTTACAGACCAAACTGACCCACTGGAGCCCCTGAATAAGAGGGCTTCAGACAGTGGCTTTAACCTGCTGAACTGGGGGAAATGACAGCAGAATTTGGCTCCAAAGGCATTTAAACCCCATTTTTGGGGGGTTTTGCCCTATCCTAAAAGAGCCAAGCCCTGTTCTTCTTTTTCGAAGAAAAACTTCTCCACCAGGAGTAAGGAAAATAAAAGAAAAAAAGGTTAGAAGGTGAATTTTACCTTTTTCTTGAGCCATTTCCTGCAGGCAGAAGTAAATGACTCTGGCACCCAGGCTGAAGCCAATCAGTGTGACAGGTCTCTGACCCTGAGAAAGAAGGAAAAGAAAAAATACCATCACATGGTGTTTTGTCCAGAGAGACTGGGCTTGGGATCCCCGAGAGCCTGAGACACAGAGCACCTGCTTGTGCATCACCTTTGAAATACTGGAGCAGTCTGGTTGGTTTCAAAGGGATCAGGTCTCCTCGAAGTTATGCCCAGTTCAATATGGAGAAGTCTACATATCCAAGTATTTTGTATGTTTTGACCTTAGGAAAGTCAATTGAAAAAATCTAATGATCAGAAGTTACAACAAAGTGGATGTTTCAAACAGAACCAAACCAGATGCTGTCATTGGTTTGAAATTTCCAAATAAAAACCTTGTTCAAGGAACAGAATTTTCCTAGAAATATTTCAATAAACAGAAGAAGAAGCTGTAATCCAAAAATACTGACCACTTCCAGATTTCAGACTGAGTGACAGCAGCACCACGCCACAGTTATAAAAAATTATGTGGCTTTTAAGCTTTAAGCTTTTATTTTGAATAGCCGAATAAGATTTTCTGTAAGATCAAAGGAAGCCTAATCCCAACGCCAATGAAATATGGTCTTTGTAATATCCAGGGAGCAGGTGTGTGATGGACACCCCAGACATCACACTAACTAGTTTTAGACTCTCCAGCACACTGGAATGTGTGTTTTCACAACAGCAGATGCTTAACAGGCAGGAGCAAATGCCCCCAAGCAGAACAAAGGGCTTGTACAAAATAAAGTTTATTGGGTTTTCTAGGATTGGATTTTTATGAGAAATCAAGTTTGTTCCTCCTCTGCTCTTCCACATTGCTGGGACACAGCTCTGGGGCCACGGCTCCCCTCGGGCTCCTCTATAATCAACAAGGACTGGTGTGAGACATACACGTGGACAGCAAAAACCAGTGCTGGTCTAGCAAACGATGGTAGGTTGTGGCGGGGGTAGAAATGTCTTTTTTCAAGCCTTTTCAGAGAGACTTCTGCCACTTCTGTCAGGGACCAGCCCATTCCCCTTCTCTGTAGGCAAAGCCACGGCTCACAGGGCATTGATTGCCACACACTTTTCTCTCAGGTTGTTTTGCTGTTGCCTCTTAATGATCAATAAATATTTTTAACACTCTGTATTCTCCTTCCCTTTTCACCCATCCTTACTTCCTGCTCTCTGACTTCCCCTAGGAGAGTGGGCCTGGCTGTGTTGTGACATGGTTAAGCCACTGGTCATTTGCGACCAGGATCTCTTCTTCCTCATTTAGAAAAGCTTTAGGTTAAATGGAACAAATCTGAGCAGGATTTCTCTGATCCACTTGGGACTTCCTCCTTTTCCCCAGTGAACCAGATATCTGCTGGTCACCATCATGCAGCACTCTCTGAGTTTTCACTTTATTAATTTTTGTCTCCCTAGAAAGATACCATTTAACTAGCATGACTATAAAACTTCACCTCCATGGGCCAATTCCCTTCCAGCCATTATTCCTGGATATTTCTGGCCAGTTACCTGCTGTCGACTGAGCAGGATGTGTGCAAGGTGTTTGCCTACTTCAGCAGAGCGATGCAGACACACTCCCCAGGGGTTGTCAATGACACTGGCAACAGTCAGGAGCGACGCTGGCCAAGTCAAGGCTGTCACAATCCCTGCAACACACAGAGGTTTCTTAGAAAACATCAAAATTAAGACAGTTCACTGAAGTTAAAAGCTAAGCCCAGGAGCTTTTGTCATTCCCAGCTCTTCTTTCCCAAGAGCTGAGCTCAGAAATGCTTTGCTGGACTAAAGATAAGAAATAATCTGATGTTCTGGTGCAGGGGGGTGAGTGTAACCTGTGTGTTGGGAGGTTTATGTACAGCAGTAAATGGTGTAATAACATGGAGAAATGAACAGTCACATGTGAAGGAAGGTGTTTCCAGCTGTAACTTTAACAGAATGATGCAGTGACAGTGGCTCAGCAATCCAGGAAAGCACAGCTAAATTACAGTGTGGTAGAGGAGGTTCTCAGGTCACTTCTGCTGGGCAGTGTCAATACTGCCTCCTCCAAAACACTCCTTCTTTAGGAAAGCTTCATAAACAGTGAAACTGCTCAAGAGCCACTCAAGCAGATCTGATACGATTTAGGTTCTTACCTGACAAGACCGTGAATTTTAGGGCTTCTTGAGCCATCATGTTCACAAAACCATTCAGCAGGGAATCCAAGGCGTTGCCAAGCTCCATCAAGTACTTGGATTCCCAGGCCAGGCAGTACTGCTCACTCGAGTGCAACATGCTGCTCCATGGGGCTATGAAGCTCCCTGGAAAAGGTTGCAGAGATGAAATTCATGTTTGGAGAGAACACAATGGCTGATTCCCGGCAAGAGAAGCCCAACAGAGGATTGGAACAGAACCTGCAGGACACTGGAACATTCTGGCAATGCCATTAATGACAGATCAACACTGAAGGGCAGAGCAGAACTGTCGTCTTAACTAATTAAAAGCCTTCCCACACTATTCCTTCCTCAAACAACGCACGGCAGCTGCTGATCAAAGTGACATGGGATCCCCATAATGGACACGTGGATTGGCAGCTACTGGAAGCTCCAAAATCACAAGGTGGCAAATTCCATAAAACTCCTGTCCTCAGTCCCTCTGTTTGAAGGACTGTGTATACAGACAGACACTGCTGTAAGGAGGAAAATGGATGACAACCCTAGTTTTGCTCTTCAAAACATTCTAGCAGATTGCTAGTTATGGAAGAAGAATGTATGTCATCTGTAACTCCCTTTTAAGGGCAAACAGACACAAAAAGGTTCCTTGAGGGGAGGGACACACTTGCCTCTCTAACTGTGCCTGGGAGCCCTCCAGCCCTGAGGATYTGGACCCCTGGCAAGCAGACAGAGAGAGAAGTCAAAGCACAGCACTGCAAAGTGAAAAGAACCTCCCTGTGACAGCAAACTGCAGCCTGGCAAGTGACAGGGCAGAGACATCCTTCTGCATTAATGATATCCAGAGTTAATTATGGTGCTTCTCAATAAACTGGCAGCTGTTCAGTCAGGTTGCTGAGCACATCAGCATAGGTGACATATTTTATATGACAAGCTACACTGGAAAATAGAGCACTACAGATCTTTCAAGGTTGCTGCCTSTAAGTCACCTCCTGAGTGCTGTGCTTAACAGGATTTACTTGACAGAACTTTCTTGCCAATAAACCTCATTAGCTGGCAGATACAGAGAGAGCAAAGCCACACTATTTTCTGTTAATTCCTGGAGGATAAACATAAGGTCTCAGAGACATTTTGTACTAGTGCTGGCAATCATCTCCCAGACAGACCTTTTCTGGCAAAACCATGCAAACAGTTCCTCAGAGAAACAATCCTGCTATGGCTGCTCCCAATCCTGCTATCACTACAAACTTAATGCCCTCTTTTTCTTTCATGTTTGCCTGGGACTGCAGATTGGGTTGCAAAGTCTTATGGTGAGAATTGATGTGGTTTAGTTACCAGGCCATGGAAGCGTGGGGCAGACATGGCGCTTTGTGAGCACAAACACAGCCTGAAGCGGGACACAGCCACAGCTCTTTGAGCTCCTCTCAGTTTCCTCATCATGTTCTTACCATATTTGCCAGTGCACAGCCATCCAGTGATTGCTATGGTGATGTGGAGCTGCTTCCCTTCAGTAAGTGGGAGGAATTCAAACTCTTCTATGGCTCCCACACGTTTCTTCATCTTGTATCCTACACASAGCCAGGCAGAAACACACAGCTCAGAGATGGCACAGAAAGGACACACTCCACTAACAGTAGGAGTTCATTAAGAAATTAATTGGGTAATCTAGAGCGGGTTTTTTTCCTTTCCAAAACCCTCAGTCAGTCCATGCATTACTTATAGCTTGGTCAGGAGCCAACATGATCCTTCTGAGCTTGTGTGATCCGAGAGAATCCAGCAGAAGGGTTTTTTTGCTGCAACAGCTGCTGTTCTTTATGGCAGCATCTTTCTAACCCAAAGCAGCAAATTTTCATTTCTTTCATTAACCACACACCAAATATTCTTTCCCTATTTGGTCACCAGAGGCTACACAGTACCTTAATCAGCACTGAAATAAAAATCTCAGTGTTAAGATTACACCTCAAATTGCTTCYCTCGTTCTGCAGAGCTCAGTGGAGTCATTAACTGTGTATTTGCAGATGTGATCCTGTGCCTCAGTGGCTGAGAACAGTGTGGTCACTCTCTTACCAGTAAGACCAGCTCCTGCTGCTCCAAAAAGGGATGCCATGACAGCAATCCCAGCAGTCGATCCTAAAGCAGCTGCTCCAGCACTCCCGATGATTGTGGCTGCTCCCGCAGCAACCAGAGGGGCAGCCAGGCCTCCTGTCAAACCTGAGGATGCAACAAGGGATATCACCAAACTGTCATCCCTTACAAACCCCAGGCAGGCATTTCCCTGTGCTGGGAGTGTGCTGCTACTGCTGCTGGAAGAGCTTTTTTGCATGTCCAATAAAGGGCCTTCCTGAGACCCTCCCCAGGCCCTGAATCTCTGCCCAAATTCTTTGACTGACTTTAGTAAAAATGAAGAATAATTTCAAAGCCAAAGGAAGACTGTGTGGTGATCTGGGGTGAGCTGTGCTCTATTTGCTCAGGAAACATTGGTCTAATCCCACACTTTGGATTTCAGAGTTGAAGATCTGATCCTCTTATAACATGAGAGCAAAGAAGGAGAAAACATTTTTAAGTGTGACAAGCTCAGTTTAATACTTCCCCCAGCTAGTGAAGCTACACTGGCATAACTTCCAGCTAATTCTTTTATGTTTATTTTTGTGGGGCTGAAAATACTTTTCTTGGAGGCAGACCCTTCCCAGTCCCTGGTGCTGTGTCCCCAAAACGCCAATCACAGCCTCACCAATCACTGTTCCACCCCCAACAGTTGCCAGACCGATCAACAGGTATCTCTTCAGCTTCTTCCTTCTTTCCTTCTTTTTTCTTGAGACGTCTGCAGTTCTGTGGGGGGATTAGAAGTACAAAAACTAAGGGAAAAGCCTGATGGATAACAATGCTGCATCAGAATCTGCTTTTATTCTCCTCGGTGTAATTTCCCTCCCAGGAAGAGTAAAAAGGAACATGCAGGTGTGGACTGTGACAGCACACTGAGATTTATGAGCATGGATTTAGAGATTTAAATTGAACGGATTAAACGGACCACAGATTTAAATTGAAACAATTTAATTGCTGACAAAAGCCAACAGATATTACTTACTTGGAAAACCCTTCCTAATAGGGCTGAAGCTTGGGGGAAAAAAAAAAGAAACAAAAAGTCAAAAGCATTTCATTAACTATATGCTGCCTACATGTCCTAAAAAACCACAAGAAAGCTAAGGAGAAACAGGGAAAAGTGTTCAAAATAAAAGGGAATRGGAGTAATTTGTGCTAACAAACAGAGATGCAATTAAACTATTTTCCAACAGCAGTGTTTACTTCGAGCTGCTTTCTAATTGCACAATATAATAATATAATAGGAATTAAACACAGTCATCAGTTCATTTGTCTGTGTGCATTTAAGCTGTATTTTAACAAGCTTATCAWAAAGAGGTAAATAAACCTAAAACGAACAAATACCACTTATTAGCCACTACTTTTGACTTCTCTCCAGTGTCTTTGCTTTCTCTCTTACAAGAAGTGCTTCAATTTCAAAGGAAAGTAGGAGAAACAGAGGATACTGGAATAAGTTGTYTCTAGAGGRAGGTTCCTTCTGGCCTGCTTACRCAGCGGTCAATCCAGGCCTTGAAAYGTGACAATTTATCTTGCTTCCAAACTTGGGTATTTTCCCTGTTAATCCTACCCTAATTTTGGATTTTCATTATCCCTATAATTGCCTAATCCTTCCTGGAACCCTCTGAGCACACTGTAATTTTGATTAAGACAATTTTACACGAGTCCCAAAGAATGCATGGCTTTGTGAGGCGCAGCAGGAGGAGAATGGAGCTCAGTGGGTGAAATCCCTGAGTCACTGCACTCACTGGCATAACTCCCACGGACCTGCACGTCACGGAGACTTTGTCTCCACAGAGACCCTCCAAAAAACCATTGTTCATTACCTTGTGCAGCTGCAAACATAGTGTCTGCAGAGAACACCACCTCTCCAATTTCTGTACAATTAGTCACTTTCTACACCCCCAYGGACAAAGCAGTGTTTGATTCCAGAATCATGGAACCACTGAGGTTGGAAAAGAGCTCCAGGACCATCGAGTCCAACCTGTGCCTGATCCCCACCTTGTCAGCCACTGCAGTGCGCTGAGAGCCACGTCCAGTCACTCCTTGGACACCTGCAGGGATGGGGACTCCACCACCTCCCYGGGCAGCCAATACTCGACAACTCTTTCYGTGAAGAAATTCCTCCTGATTTAACCTGAACCTCCTTGGCGCAGCTTGAGGCCATTTCCTCTCATCCTTTCAGATGCTCTACTTTGTGCCTTAGTCACCAATCTGAATGCATGGTTTTGGATAAAATTGCTCCTGGAGTTCTTCACACGACTGCTGCAGTCCGGCTGTTCATACCCAAGCTGGCGATACCCAGCAATTTCTGTTCTACATGTGGTTCATCAGCTTTTACAGTCACTGCACTGTGTCTCGCGCTGAGAATAATGTCAAGAGAGCTGGAATGTGTCTAACCTGGAGTCAGTTGGAATAATGAACAGTTTGAGTTACGCGGGGAGAAAGAGAGTGGCACCTAAATCCTGCCTGACGATGCAGTAAATAAAAGCAGAAGTTTTGCCTGTCACTGCTTCCCTTCTGGTGCTGCCAGCAGCTGCTTCCTAATGGCTCCTCCTTTACCATTATCACTAGATTACCAGACTGCTTTTATCGACTGAGGCAATTAACTGCTGCTTCTGGTATTTCTCTACCCTCAGTGAGCTCAGGTGTGCAGCTTCTTGCCTGACCCACAAATTATGTTCAGAGTGATTGTCTAGGGGAATTTCATGTCATTTTCCGATAAGGAAAAGTGGCAGGAGCACACATTMAGAAGTAAATGTTGTGATGTTTTCCAGTTTCTTCAAGAACTGTGTACAAAAGAAAGGTTCACACCTGCAGGTCAGAATACATTTGGTGCAAGTAACATGGATTTAAGTGGTTGGAGCATTATTCTGTAGAGGATTGTACATTTAATCTTGCAGGTTCTGGGCCTCAATCCAACATATCCACAGCAGCAAAGGGAGCGGCAAAACCTCCTGTTRAAAAAATATCAGTAAAAACACCTGTGCAGGAGCTGCCAAACCCCTGGTTGGTTGTTTCTGTTCCAAAACCTCTTGCTGGTCCAAGCTGGAAGCATCCCAAGCACATGCTGGTGTTTCCAGACCCCAAAATCTGTGAAGTCAAGGTGGCGACAGGTTTATATTCTGCTTCCTTTCCCCACTGCCTCCTGACTTCAAACCAAAGAAAGGGTCATCAATTCCCCTCAAATCTCAGCCTCGTTTCAGCGCAGCAATAAAAATGTGTTCGCACTGCAGTCTT
Organism: Amblyornis subalaris; assembly: GCA_018881555.1. NCBI lineage: Eukaryota > Metazoa > Chordata > Aves > Passeriformes > Ptilonorhynchidae > Amblyornis > Amblyornis subalaris. The sequence continues at coordinate 151,467 of JACAXG010000293.1, forward strand.
GGGCTCCTTTCACTGTAAGGATTTTTCTTTTTCCTTTTATCTAATAGACATTTACTTCCATGGCTGTGATTTGGGCAGAGGACAAGATAGGAATCCCTGGCTCTCTCCACAGCAGACACACAGGAACCTCGCTGGGCTGGCAGCAGAGTTTGAAAGCCACGCTGTTTTTTCACTGTTATCAGACACAGCTTAAAGGCCCAGCATTGAGGTTGTTACCACAAACCACAGCAAAACAGTCCCCATTAATGCCAACCCTTGCTCCTGCATGTCAAACGTTTAGCAGTGCATGATCTTTGAGATTATTTTGACTTTCAGTGTTTTTACAGTGTGCTATAAAGTTAAGCATTATTTAAATACAGTTGTAACTAAAAGATACCCATCCCATGCTGGACCTCACAGTAACATCTGAGCTGAACCATGGCACAGGTGTTGATTAAAGCCTTTATTAGCATTCAGGGCAATCTCATAACCCATTTGCTGAGTTGACAGATAAAAGTATTTCCCTTTAAAGTCCACTACGGACATGTTTGCTGCATTAAATATCGCTAAACCCTTGCACAATTCCTGCCTGGTAAGAGGAATATRAAGATACTACATTCCTTATAGATACCAAGAATTAATTCTATATTAATAACACCGAATTATGAGTCAGGTCTGCACGTGTCTGAAGATTCAGACTTTTGCCCTCAGAAGTCTCCCTTCAATAGGAGTTATCCAGCTATCTCTCAAAGATGGACAGATCCATAGAAAAAGAACAGCTGAGGATCTAATCCTGATACTTGTAGGAAATTCATTCTGCAAGAGGCAGTTCTATCTGAAGGATATTGGGCCACGAGATAACAAGATCTTCATGATGTATTTATGCAAAATCTAGAGTCTCTGAGAAGCAAACGGAAAAAGAAAAGGAGGCAGCTCAGTGCAGAACAGCCTTTACCAGTGTGCAAGGCTGGGTCTCAGCTCTGATTTTACGAATGCTGAGCTTTTCTGCTTGTCAGTGCTGTGAGGGCTCTGCAACCCTAATCAAGCCATAGATGATTACAGTAAGAGTTATGCAGGGCATAATCAGAGACTGGACTTAGGCACAAGTAATTCCTGCTAAGCTTTCAAGCACTGGCAGTGTTTTTTGATCCCATAGTCAACCCAAATGTTCTTACTCTGACTCTTCCTCTTTTTGTTCCTTCAGGCTCTCAAGCAGAGATTCCTCCAGGACTTCCAGCTCTTCCAAGGGGATTCTCAGCAGCCAGCAGACATGGCAGATCAACACCCTGGCTCGAGCATCATAGCACCCTTGAAGAGAGAAAAGCTCAGGAAATCAGTCAGTCTGATCACACAGATTAGTTGATCAGAGTACTCAAGGAACATGTCACAGAGCAACTCCTTCCCCGGGCCCTCTTCTTCTCCCATGAACATGAGAAGAGACTGATAAATGCAAAATCCTCCTTCCCTGTGAACAGAGCCACCACACCAGGTAATGCCTCTATGGCAGGAAAAGGATTTAGAATCCTTTGGTCTCCATCCTCTGTGGTAGAGGCCTGTTGGCAACTTTTCAACAGAGAAATGCTGCAGCAGGAGCACTGCTAACTGGAAATATCAAACGTGTCTATATGGGTAACTGGGCACAGCCCACCTCGACTGCACCAGTGCAGGAGGTGGCATTTTGTAAAAATGCACCTCCATGCAAAAGCTTTATCTTCAATTCATCTTGCTGGCAACAAGAGGCACTCTGGAGTGTAAAGCTACACACCAGCTCCCCCAGCAGCAACATGGACRAATGTTTGATTTTATACTCCCTGGTGGAGATGCAGGAGTGGACAGTGTGTTCAGACAACACCAGACAGCAGAACTGATTACTCCTGGGCTTAGAAGCAGGTGTTCTTAAAGAAAAGACATCTTAAATGTAACAGATTTTAAATTATTTTGCCAACTTTTGCTTTTTTAATGTGTTTCTCTCTGCAGSACCTGCTGCTTCCTGATGTTTGGCTTTTATAAAGGGTTCTTGGTGCACTCTGGGATGAAAAACACAATGGCTTTTCTCAGGGTGGGTGAAAATATCAGCAAGACCCAACTACAAAGAATGTCTGTGATACCTGCTGCACGTAGATCATATATGGCATTGGGCAATCTATTAGGTTTGTTTATTTATTACCATCATTACAAAGATACTAAACTAATTCTGTGGCCTTTAATGATACCGCTYGTCAGTTTTGTGCTTAGTTGAGAAATGAGGACTGGATTTATCTTCACTCCTTCCTGAAATGTGCCACGTCCTGCAAGTCCAGACGGGTGTTTAATGAGCCCCCTTCTTTTTTTCCTGTCTGCTGACACTCTGCTGGGCTCCCTCCTCACCAGTCTGGTGGGAAGGCAGCAGGGCTTGGAAAGTATTTCTTTTAAATTCCAGCTTTGCAAAATAAGTGGTTTTGCAATAACTGACTTGTCAATTTTCCATTAAAAATAATGCAAGAACAAAACTTGTTTTGTTCTGCAGTGCAACGGGCTAATCAGAACCAGTGGTTCTTTCCTGTGAGAACATGTTAGAACAGAGATTTAAAAAATGTAAGTAGTGATAGAATCCAGGCTTCTTTTAGAAATGAACATTCTGTTCAGCAGACAGTCTTTATTTCATTAATTTTATCAGACTAACTCATGTAATGGACTGCAAACCAGAGAATTGCTTTATGTGTAATACAATATATGAGTCAAATCCCATTTATTTATAATGGGCTTCTCAGGACACTCTGGAATTTATACCTTGAATATTTTTTTTCTTTTTTAGGCAACCAACAGAAMATTTGTTAGTCTGAGATTTTCATAACAGCTTTACTGCCTTCCTAAATGAAGAGGTCACCTGCTTCCCTGGAAACATTGGAGAAAACCCACCCCATTCCACCATCATTTACATCTGCTTGCCAATGCACAGTGTGTGAAGGTAAGGAGGTGAAGAGCTGTYCAATTTTCATTGGGTATTATTAACCATTCCTAATATAAGAGTGGTTTTTCCTAAGGGGGATGCAGGKAAGGAGTGTGCTGCTTTTGCCAGAGAGGAAGCTGAGATGAAATAGGACRGTACCTTTTTGAGCATTTCAAAATATCAGATGTAAACTCATCTATATTATTTTTACAAAGAACAAATGCTAAGTAAACTTACCATCTTGAAGAGAGAAGGACAGAAGGTCCTAARGAGGAAAAAAAAAAGAATATTCAGGTTAAAACTGATGATGCATGTCTGGAGGGATCAAAATGGAGGCAAGAAAACCCATCAGACTGATTTAATTACTGCAGCAGCTCAGTTCATAAGTGGGAAGCAGAAAGCTACAATTCAGTGAGGCAGCACAGAGCAAAACCAGTCCAAAATTCTCCAAAGGCCAGTACAAAGGGCTGGACAAAAGCAGATAATGGTTGGTATATGCTGAGGCATCCCATATTTTTTGTTATTCATGATCCTGATCTTACACCAGACTTCAAAGTTTGGAGATACAGGGCTCTAATCCTCCCACTCTAATGCCTTCTGCTCCCTATATATATACTCACATTTGCAACATGAGTAACAGGTTTGAATGTTCCTCCAATGGACCAGTGGCCCCTATTTTCTTTCGCATTCTGGGAATTCACAGCTTTAGGCAGTAAGGCTGAACTGGCATGTTCTTTTGGATTAAGTGAGTTAGAAAACCCAGAATTTCTGGCCATCTGTCAAGATTGAGGGACTTGACTTCTGTGTTGGCTCTTTACCATAAGAAAACCTGGAAAAACAAATCAATTCAATAGATGGTTTCTATGGATAAATCCATGAAAAAGAGGCCAGTGTTTTTACAACTGTGTTCTCCTCTTTTATTGCCACTGGACAAATTTTAAGCTCTTTATGTGACTACACGAAGCACCAGCTCAGTTGAGCTGCTTCCCTCTCCTACACGCAAATACAGCACAGCTGAATTTTACAGGGAATCTTTCCAGCCCTCTGGGAACAAAAAATGCAGCCAAAGATGTAGGAGGCTGCCAAAGAGTTTATGATTATTAGTCCTGTAAGCTCCCAAGCACAATTTGTACCATAAAAACGTCTCTAATCTCAGAGTTCTACACACAAGAAATGCAGAATGGAGAACAAACGATCCTTATCCAGCTAGAAGAGGGAAAAACTGCAGACTGTTCCCCACGCTGGCTGGTGTGATGTGAGAATTGGAGACACCAGTTCAGAGGGAGGGATGTAACTGGTTTCCCAAAGCCTGAGTACTGGAAGTGCCCAGGGATCAGGTACCTGGGCACCATCACCTCCTCTCTGGCTGCAGTTCTGGGGGAAGGGTTGGCACAGAGGTGTCAAAGCCCAGCAGAGGGTGCACGGCTGGGAGCCTCCAGCAAAAAGCTGACCAAGCAAAGACCCTCAAGTCTAGAATAAGGTGAAGCTTGTGACCTTGTTGCCACCGTTTTCCATAGACTGACGTAAGCAGTCTCTGGAACAGGGTGATAGTTTGTGGACAATCAACCCTCCCTGAGTGAGGCACAGAGAGACAGACGGGGCTGTGACTCAGGTCCCGTCCCATTTGCCCAGTATCACCTGTGGCACCTCATATCACACCACCCCAAACAAATCTGGCCTAAACATGTACACACGTGCATTTCAAGAGGTCAGGGATGCACACAGGTAATCAGGTGRTAAACTGGAACAACCGTTTTTATGGCATCTGTGCTCATCAGCACTCTCGAATTCTCCAGTTTAGGCTGTGCACGTACTGCACATGCAGGAAGCTGGAATCCAACCAGCATTGATTAGATTAGTTTACAACTGGTTTGTTTTCCTCTCCTAAGCAGTGGTTGTTATACTGCAGCCTTATTTTGAAGTTGGTGTTTTGAATCTCCCTGAAAACCCTATGACAAGACAACCACCCATACAACTGAGAAGCCTTACAGAGGGAGGGAATCTTTATTCAGTCTTTGCCAGATTTTTCTGAGTTGATGCAAGTTCAAAACTCATTTCCTTAACAACAGAGAGCCCCAAATCCACACTGCAGTGAATGTGTGTAGAAAACCACAGGAAAATGGGCATTTTAAGTATGTTGAGAGCAAAAACCATATTCATAATAAGAATTTTCAATGTTTTATCACCTATCATCACTTCTACACCTCTTTTATGCCATTGCTTTCCCATACCACAGCCCACTAYGACTACTGTCCTTAAAGGATCCAGTCACTACCACCTGCCTGTGTTAGTCATCTGCAATGAACACAAAGACAACAATCCATAATCCTCAGATGTTCCCTGAATCAACGGTGAGCTCAGATCTAATCTCCTGACTTCATGGATCATCCCTTCAGTTCCTTTGAGATGAAGGGCCTTCAAAAATGCAGCATTAGTACCAACAAAGCTCTGCCACTGAAAACGCCAAGCAATTAAAGCAGATACTTAATAAACAGTAAATATTGCRCCAGCAGCAGCTGACAAAGGAGCACAAGCACCATAAAGCAACAGATCAATAATTCATACAGCTTTGTCCCATAGCTCGTTTATTTTCAGGTAAGAAGGAAAAAGCTGATCTCAGCTTATCACTGATGTWCCCCACACACCAGTGTTTTTTTCCAAAGACACACCTCTGCTGCCTTGCTCTACAGAAGTCTTTCATTCTGTCTTTCCTCAGACAAAATCAATCACCTTGCCCATGCAGATGACTGGGTAAGGTATTGATGCTGTGGCATTAGACTGGTAGCTATTCCTCATCTTCGCTTTCAACTGATCAAAGTTATCTATGGTTTCTGTATTCCACCTGAATYTGGGGGATATCCTCAGTTTTCTGGGTCAGAGCAAAAGCCTGTGTGCTCCTGCTGATCCAGAGTCCTTTCTTGTAACAGCACATGGAGCCTTTATGCAATAGAGCAAGCACAAGCTAAATCTCACCCTTAATAAACACAGCAGCRATGCAGGAAAATCTGCCTCGATGTAGAAAATCCATCCTGAGGCAGAGAGAATGAGAGAAACTATGCAGGAAGCACACCAAGGCAGAAAGACCTAGTGTGGATGCATTGAATTTGAGCAAACAACACCCAAAGGGCTGCTTTCATTTTAGAAGATCTGTTCTAAATTATCAATTAAGCTTAAGATCTCTGTTGCTGTCCTTGTACTGTTGTAGGACTTYGGACACTGGAACATTTGGATGTTTGGAGCAGATCCTCTGAGGCATTTCATGGACTGACAGGAGACAGGAAAGGTGGCTGAGGAAATGGGAGCTGGTCATGGTGACAGAAAAAGTTCACTGCTCTCATATCTCCCCTTACACAGCCGAGTTACCACATCTGCTGTTCCGCTGGGCCGTTGCTCAAGGTGAGCATGTGATTACCATTAATCAATCAATATCAGAGCACTGGCTGCATGCAGGGTGTCTGGCACAGGGTGACACAGCACGTGGTGACAGTGCCCACGTTCTGCATGGCACCAGCAGCAGCCTAATGCCCTCTTCACCCCGCATGGCATAATGTGAGGCTGGATGAGGAGAGATCTTCCCCAGCAAAAGCAAACGCTGCCGAAATGCTTCACCTCTTTTACCTTTACATCAGCTTTTACAGAACATTGTGGAGCAGTCCCAGTCTCACTTTCTCAGTGAAAGAAAATAAAGTCACAATAATTTCCTTCTGGTCAAAGCTTACCCTGGGAAAAAGACTTCGGAAAYTGTGCTCCTCGGAGCACGTATGCGGAGGGGGTTTGCGTTACACATATAGTGAAGGGGCTTTTAAACACGTGAGAATCAGGTCTATTGTGTTCAGGGTGTCACTAAAATCTGTACAACACATGTATGAATGAAAACCACTGCAATAACACAATCAAAGTGAAAAGTTTGTCAGTTCTCTGTTCTGTAGAGAGAAACCATCAAAGACACAATTCAGCTGACAGTGACTGTGCCTCACATTCATCACTCCCATGACCTCTTTACGGATAGACTGCTGGTCCACTCACAGCTGCTTATAAATAGATGCCTATCAGAAATATTGATTTTATTTCCCTGACTGCACAAACAGCACTTCAATTGCAAACAGACACACATGACAAATCTCTTTTGCAAAGCAAACAAGGGTGAGGGGAGCACATGGACTTACCTGGGTAATGAGAAGTGGATTTTCTTTCAAGATGGGATCCTTCAGCAAAATCTCACTGAAAGTTTCTGTGCCCTCGCCTCCTAAGCCACCAGCAAAGGCTGTCATAGCAGGTAAGACAGCATCAGGCAGGTCCAGCCACTTCACAAAGCCCTTGATGAATTCTGTTCTGAAGGAGCTGTAAGGCAACAGAAGCAGTTAAGGCTCCACAACTGGGTATTTCAAGGCTCCACAACTGGGTATTTTTGGAAGCTTTGAGCAGTCCCTGGTTTCGAACATTGGTTCACACAAAAATCAAAGCATTAGGAGTCAGCAGAAGGTACATGGCTAAACAAACTGGCTAAATAAACAAGGAAACAATCTGAATGGGCTAGACCTTGCTTGTACTTGTAAAAGTCTTAAACGTGCAACAGAGGAATGATCTTCCACTGCCCCAACTTCAGAAGACCCCACACAGAGTCTGATACCAGCTCTGGCTGAGCTGCCACCTAAAATCCACCTCCCCTGCCCAGCCCTTGCTCCACTTGTACCTCTGCTCGTTTTCAGGGAACAGCCAGGCAAGGGATATCCCACAAAGTGCCGCGTACGCAAATCTTCCCGGTTCACCCAGCTGCTGGCCCAGGAGCACACACGGGCCCTTCTCCCCTGCATGTTCAGCCTCCTTATGCTGTTTTGAAGCCCAGCGTTTCCACTTCTCTTCCTCAGCCATTTTCACCTGCAAGTTCAAGGAGGAAAAAGCAGCAGAAAAAAACCAACAGTTGGAAACCAGGAAGTGAGGAGAAAAATTGCCTTTGTTTTTACTACCACACTTGCTGCTGGAATTGAGTCAAGTCTGACCAGGTCCAGCTTGTCCATTCCCCCCAACACACTGCTGTGACCAAAGAAGACACAGAAACAGGACACCGATGAACAGGACACTTTCTGTTCACCAATTCTCAAACGTTTTGCACAAAACAAGCTGACAATAAATACTTCATTCTGTGAAAGGAGAAGTCCCCTTTGAGATGCAAAATTATGGGGCTCTATTCAGGTCTATCAGTCTATTTTTGCATTTACTGCAAAAATTACATGAAAACAAAAGCTCTACACCTGGTGCAGGGACCAGTACAGCTGCCTGGGAAATAATTTGCCTCTCTCATCCTCAGCCCAAATTGCTCCTGTTTGTTCTGCTGATGGCATTAGGAAAGTTGGGCCCAGCTGCAGCCTCTGAGAAGGACTCAGATGGGTCCCATGGTCACGGCTGTGCTTTGCTTGTAATATTCCTCCTCTATACAACCTGCCACCGCTTTTTCTCTAAAAAATAAGATCCCTGTGCCACACGGACCTTGAGCTGGGCCAAAATACTACTTGTAGAGCGTAGATGTGCACACTTCAAAGTGAAGGGCTTCCAGCTGCTCCCCTGATGGTACCAGCAGCGAGCTGAGACCTCAGACAGAGGTGACAACAGCTCATTTCAAATTCAACCTGGGTAACAACCTGCTCCAAAGCTCACTTCCATCACCTGGAATTTCTACTGATTTCCTTAAGATTCAATTGGTTTCTAAGGGGCCCAAATACAGTTCAAATTTAAATGTTTCCTTTCTTCCACGCCCTGGCTAAACAGGAATTAGGAGCCCATGACAAGTGACTCCCAGGGGATGCAGACACCATTTACGAATAGTTTTAGAGCCGTAAAAGAAAGAAATGCAACCGGAGCTGCTCTTTTTAAAGAGATTTCATTATCTGCATGCCACCTGTCATGGTCCTCCATGAAAGGTGACTGTCCTGCCTTCCCACTCAAAAACCCTAAACATCCAAACTTTCAGACAAATTTTCCCAGAAATAATCTAATGCTGAAGTTTCAACAATTTTACAATTATTTGTCATGTCTGGTCACCTCTGGACACATTACGGGAGACAGCACTAAAAATAAAACCCCCTTCCCTGATAGATTTATTGATTTCTTAACTCAGGCTCATATGAAAAGTGAAGCAGCTAAAAAAGATCCATGGGCAGTACAATTGTTTAACCTGATTTCCTAGTAATATAAAATATGGAGCAATGACAGAGCAACACCACAGTGGCTCCTGGCATGCAACAAATAATTCAGGGTGCTGAGTATCTAAAATACCCAGAGAAAGTTTCTGGAAGACTTTGCTCTGAAGATGCTCAGATCAATGTACTTCTCTCTACACAGGTATCTTTTTCTTCATAAACACATAGGAAAAAATGGGCTTGGGATTTTCAGACACGCACTGTAAAAAAAGGACAACGTGCAATTTACTAAAGAAAATTTGGGCCAAGAAGTTTTGCCACAAATCCAAGATGAGGGAATTGAGAGTTAGAAACATATTCTGAAAGTTATTTATTTCTCATGGCACTGGAATTGTCATCCCTGCCTCAAACAATGTGGCTCAGCAATCAATAGCATTGTCATAATCTGAACTGTCACTTGAAAGAGAATTTTTTTATCACTTCCAGCTCTCATTTTTCACACAAAGCCCTTTGTTTTCTTGAGAGAGGGTGTATTTTACACAGCAGCTCATACAGTCCTGTTTGGAAAGCAGAAAGATAATTTGGGGATCTAAAGCTGTACAATACACGTGTTCCCTGCAGCTGAAAAGAAGAAATGGAGACTTGGTGGCATCGCGTTTGTCCTAAACTATGACAAAAGCGACCAAACCATCATCTCCACAACCCCCAAAAGTTAATGAGGCATCTCATTAACTTCAGAGAAGTGGTTGTAGATAGTTATTCAGACGGGGTTGGCCAAAAAGTGCTGTGTGAGGCACAATGGGGACTCTACAGCCCGAGTGCAGTTTACGCATTGGACACGACGCTGTGACTACGGAAACACAGAAGAGATTTTTTTGGGGACCTCCACATGGCTCCAGAGGTGCTGGGAGCACCACAGCCTCCGCTTTTAATCCGTAGATATGAGGTATGAACACGGAACGCCGTTAATTCAGTCCTGTCTCAATGCAAGTACACTTATATGCGATATGGATGGGCCACACGGATCAGAGCCCGAGGGGACGGGGACACTGAGAAGCCCGAAGGTTAAGTAGTTGCAAAAGTGAGCGTGTTTAATTCAATTAATCCTACAGTTTGCACAGCAGCGGCTGAGAACGGATGTCCTCAGAGTGAAGCTAGCAAAGCTGCGGAGAGGAAACAGCACGTTAAAAAGCGTGAAGGCACCACCTCAACTGGCAAAGCTGCGAGGGCGGACACAGCCACAGCTGCCCGAGTTCACTTTTACCAAAAATCCTTTCCGTCTGAAGTCTCTGCTGATCCAACACAGGCACTTAATTACAGAAAGCGGCGCTGCTGGCCAAGCTGAGGGGAAGGAAACAGCGTCCAGAGCAAGAGAGCTGCCTGAGGGAGCGTGGGGAGGGTCCCGCCCGCTCGCCCCTCAGGCCGCGGCGCTGCCCCCGCCCTGCCCCTCTCCCACCCTCCCGGCCCGGCCCCGACCTGCCGCCGGCCCGGCCGAGCACGGCGAACCGGGAACGGAGCACGGCGAACCGGGAACTGAGCACCGCCACCGGCGCCCGCCCCTTCCTGCCCGGCCCGGCCTTCCCCCCGGCAGTGCGCCATCGGCGCAGCCAAGTGCGTAGTGAGAGTGGAAGCAGGGCTGGGCTGAGGGAATGGAGGGGGCTGAGGGGATCACAGAATATTCTGAATTGGAAGGGACCCACAAGGATCATCAAGTCTAACTCCTTAAGTGAATGGCCTATAAAGGGGATCAAACCCACTATTTTGGTGTTGTCAGCACCATGCTCCAACCAACCGAGCTCACCTCGGGGTCTTGGAGAGTGCTGAGGGGATGGAGAGGAATGAGGGGATGAAGAGGGATGAGGGGGTGCTGTCTGGACCGATTTTGCACTATGATTCCCTCTCTCTCAAGCCAGTGTATTACCCAGTCACTATCTGAAATCGGGAGCCAGCCAGGTATGGTAAGCAGGACACAGGACTTCAGAGCTGAAACTTTCTTAACAAAATGACCAGCATGAATTAAACCTGAGTACAAGCATATCCTTTACGTTTCGGAATAGGAATACAATACCATTAGCCTTTTCTCTGTAAGCTTAATTGGTGCTTCAGAATTTTACATTGTTATTGAGCGTTGTCTTGTCAGGTAGGAATCTGTTCAAAAGATACCAGGTTCCAGAGCCTCATGACTGCCACCAGCATCTGTGAACTCTGAATGACCTGGGTGTTAGTGGCTGTCAGAGGCTGAAAAACATTTCAGTGGAACTGCTGAAGGAAAACTTGGAAAGTGCTGCTCCATAACTGTATGGATACCATAGGGATTCTTTCAGAGGGCCAGTCTCTCCCTGGAAATCACACATCTGAACGCTGCCCTTTCCTGTTGGCCTTTTTTTGGCTCTGTGGAAAGTAGTGTAATAAAACAACTCTTTCGGAAAGGCAGGGTGAAACATAATAACAGATTTGACTGATCATGTTCATTCTGTTTTCATTTCTTCACACCCGTGTGCTGAAAACATACATGGGCTGTCAGGATCTGTTGCGAGTGATCTGTTCAGGCCAGTATTAATACGTTTGTTACGCACCTTTACAGTACCAGTCACCCACTGGTGTTGGTGAAGGGAACTCTACAAGAAAATTGTCTATGAGATGAAAGACTTGCCCAGGGTTTCTGAAATTATTTTCAGTGCAGCTAAATATCTGGTCCAGTCTTTATATTTGGAATAATACAGTATTTGGGTTTAAAACTAGCTGCCTTTTTCCAACTGGAAAGATTTTCTCTGGTTGGTTATTAGCAAATGTCATATGTACTCTGCAATAAGCCTGTTGCTGGCCAAATAGATGAGRAAACCCAAAGGATTTATTTCTCCTGAAGGTTCCTGTTCATGGTAGAAAACAGACCTGTGTTTTCCAGGACCTTAGGAGGACAAGAGCTCCTACCCTCTTAGTCTAGTCTGTTTTATCTGCTGTGAGACACTCTGTATATTTATATACTGAGCAACTGCAGGACATCAGTTTCCATTCTTATCAAACACAAATATTTACCTGATCCAAGGTCTGCTGACATCCTTGACACTCTTAAACTTGCAGTTTAACTAGTCTGGTTTTTTCCCAATTTAATTTTAGTTGGGTTTCAGGGTATTTTCTTAGCAACTAAGTGTTTTTTTAAATAAAGGAACACGCCAACACATTACTGCTTTGCTTTACTCACCAACTCAGCTGTGCAGACTCCCTAATATGCCTTCTCAGCTGCAATTGCTGTCAATAAAGAAACTGGGAATTTTACATTAATTGTCCGTGAGGAATTGAAACAAAGAAGTCGATGAGCAATTAATATTATTTAAATTTAATGGAGACATTCCATTTAAAAACATCACATGTGGTGTGGCATGGCAGTGATGGATTTCTGTTTATCTATGTGAGCATCTCCAGGGGCAATGTAAAGAGGGCAAGAAGAGAGGTGGTGCAGGTAGCCAGATAAAGGAATTCAGGTGAGAGGAACTATTTCTCTGCTAAATACTGTGGGGAATTTGGAGGGTCATGAGTTTTTTGAGCCTTGTCCTTTGCCAGCCACAGACTCAAGATTAGGCGTGTTGATGTGTAACTTCAAACGGCATCAATTGACACCCCCTTTTCCCAATCCCATTCCCATCCCTGCTAGGGATTAAGCTGATAATCTGGGTTACAACTACTGCTTTCCAACACCCACTTCCTGATTTAGCAGCCTTATTTCCCACCTTGTTCTAAGAAAAGGTGTCTGTGTTCAGAGAGTGGAAAATCATGGGGTTTTCCAGGATGTCACCTCCCGGGTGTTCCAGGTAACATCCTGCAAGGCTAATCAGGAGAGGACACAAACAAAATGGCAAAAGCAAAACAACAGAATTACTAGTCTGGGATAAAAATTGTATGGAAAACACATAAATATCAACATATAAATAGTCGACTTTGTTTGCAGTAATGAGATTTAACAACACTTTGCATTGGCATTGAACCATCTTAGCCAACTGTTGAATTTATGCTGTGAGTGATTGCTTTTAAGTCCATAACTCAGTGATGTGCCCAGCGCGCACACTGGCCCAGTCCGTTATCTCTGAGACAGGCACGTTCATTGTTTCAGGCAACAGTAACGACGTGGATCTCCTTGTCACAGGAGGTGGGTGAGTCCTTCTTGCACCTCCAGCGGAATTTAGGAGTGCAGCAAAGCACCATAGACATGACCAACCCCAAAGTAAGCAGGAGACAAATTACCCACTTCACCCTCCCCGAGTACATAAAGGGAAGGATGAGGATGGCGAGAATCACCCCGAGCAGCAGGAGCAGCATGAGTCTCTGCACAGCCAGGCTGGTGTCTGCTGGAATGTTTTCCTCTCTGTTTAAAATGTCTTGGCTGCTCTGAGTCCAGCTATTGCTGTCCAGCCCCATGGCAGAGATGTGCACCTCAGGGTTTGAATCAAGGTTTTCCAGTTGCTCCAGGACATCTTCTTTATTCTGGAGTGTGCGGATGAGCCCTCCTGACACAAAGGTGTGTTTTCTGCAAAGGGGGCAGGTGATTATCCAGGTTTTTTCCTCTTTCCTGAGGATCAGTTTGAGGCAGACGGCGCAGAAGGCATGCTGGCAGTCCAGGAGCTTTGGGACTCTGTAGATGCTGTACTTGTTGAAGCAGATCATGCAGTCCATATCCAGGGAGGCTGTGACTGAACACTGGTTCAGTTCCAACCTGCTCATTTCAGGAGAGTTTGTGTTCGTTAGCACAGCAAGAGGCTTTGAGTTTGGACAGTCTCTTTCCAAAACTGCTGGTTTAAAGGCAGCAGGACTATCTCGCTCTGTTCCTGAAGGTCTCTCCACTTCTTCAATACACTCTTCAGTGAATCCCACTGTCTTACCATGTTTTGTGTTTTGTGTTACAGATCCTGCTCTGCTCATTTCTGCAGCACCTCCTGCCATGGGTGCAGGACCGTCYGTCTCAGCCTGCAGTACTCCAGGAGCTGGCAATCCTGTTTCCTTGTTTGGCTTGGCAGTGGATTTCTCCATGGAGATAAACCTCAGTGCAGCTTGTCTCCCCTCAGCTGAAGGATTTTCTGAGTCTCTGGCTCCTTTTATGTGCTGCTGTATTCCTGCTGTATGCCTGATTGATTAGTGAGAGCCTTACGCGAGTCATGCTCTTACAATACGATGTTTTTATGACGTGCAGACCAGAGTTAATGATTGACTTCCCAGCCAAGACAGTTTACAACGACTGATAACATCACTGGGCAATTCCTGTCCGGAAGCAGACTCCATGGCATTAACAGACTGCTGTGACAGCCAGACACTACCGTTATTATTAAATTAGAACTCTTTGTTGAAAGCGATTTCATTGGTCTCTAAACAAGGCTTTGCTGGACAGTGACAGGTTTGGGGGAATTAGCTGTTGCTAACATTGGTGTGCTGAATGCAGTGCTTTGATTATAGCATAAGTATCACCAATTTTGAGCTCTCTAGGTAGGAAGTTTGCTCTCGGTTTAGAAATACTTACTACCCTACAGCACCAAGAGAAGAATGAGATTGAAATTATTAATTTGACTGTTGAATGTCCAATTTTTATTAACACTTTTATCCTAGGAGCATCCCTATTTGTTTTAGTCATCAGAGGGCTACCAGTACAACCTGAAGCATGACTGAGGCCCACACAGGGTCTCACAGAGTCCATGAGAGAGATCTGGAAATTAAAAGCAAGACTAGTGTCCTAGATGGTGGGACCATCTTCTTTCCTATGGCATTCACAGAACAACCTCATGCACTTGGGAATGCCCTTCCCGAGGTTTTGTGAATATTCATCTCGTCTGAAAAAAATGCCTGAACAAAATCCCTCAGTCTCTAATTTCTTTCTGCCTTTTTATTTGAGGAGTAAAATACAGATAGTTTCTCAGCAAGAATCCCATGGAAGGAGGGAATGAAGGAAGGAAAGGAAGGCTCACTAATCCCAAAAAGCCAGACAAGGTCAGTGTTACCAGCAGAACACACACAGTACCACGCTGGTAGCCTCAAGYGCACCTGAATGCTCAAACTGTCTGTGCCACCATGTCCCAGCCCTTCCCTCCCACAGAGGAGCAGCAGCAAGAAATGAAATAATTGCAGTTGAGGAGGGTGAGGAGTTCAGGAAAGCTCTACTCTCATGAACTCACTGGTGGGGGAGAGGAGGTGAGAAGAGCTTGTTCTTATTTGCTGAGAAATAGAAGGTTTGTCGTAAGCAAACTTCGTCAAAGTGCCTGAGCACTGCTGTGTTTCTGCTGACATGGCATGTAGTGGTGCTTGATGGACTTTTGGATGACCCCAAATTTGAAGAGCCTGAGTATCTGTCAGTTGCAGAAGTGGGTCTCAAAGTGCAGGAACGTCTGGAAGTAGGGTGGTGAACTGCAAGGCTCATTTATCTTTAAAAAGAGAATTTTCTTTTGCATTTCACATAACTCTTTGTCAGTAAGTTCACGCTGTTAAAAAGATCTGAGAAAGTGGAAAACAGACCTGCCACTATTACAATACTTTAGAAACTTCAAATTTACTCTGTCAGTTCGTATGTCCAAAATGGAAATGTCTTAAAATTTCCTGATTCTTAATTATTAGAACAATATGAAAATACCTTGCAGATGTTGGAAGCTGGAACAGACAGCAAGAGGGACAACTACACTCCTAACATAAAAAGTTTAAAACTAGTTGGGATGAATCCATGCTCCATGTCTCTTTGCTCTGTGTTCTGTCATTGAGTGGGAGTGACTTGTCTGTTTCTTTTGTCTTACGTGCTGGAAAAATAGTTTTTTGTTGTCCTCCACTGACAAAGTTTTTAGCCAAGCCCTCATTCCAGCTCCACTTTGTCTCTGGTGTCACGAGTGATGCTCCCTGGCTGCCATGTGCTTTGTGCTTATCTGAATTGCCCACAGCCCGTTAATGCTCCTCAGGCTAATTACTGTCTCATTAATCATTTGCAATCAGTTTATGTACTCATGCTGTTTTCCCGCTTTCCGTGTGTTTGCATAATAAAATGTGCTTCCATGAAATGCTTTGTATGAAATTGTTTATAGCAGGAAATAAATATAAAAGAGCAGTTGTGTCACTCTGAGTAAAATCCTCACGTGCCAGAGGCCAAACATCCCAGAAGATACTGGGGATACTCCGGTGAGCTTCTCCCTGTGCTCAGCTGTGGTTCAGGTTATCCTGACTCTAGACAAGACCAACATAAAAATAATATACAACTTAAAAATTGTTGTGATGTTAAGCCTCTTATTGTATTCCCAGGAACATTTTGTTAGTGTTTATCACAAAGCTGTTTGGATGTGCCTTTTGAGCTAGGAATTAGAAATTCATAGAATCCCAGAATCCCAGATTTGCTTGGGTTGGAGGGACCTTAAAGCTCATCCTGTCCCACCCCCTGCCATGGGCAGGAACACCTTCCACTACCTTGGACACTTCCAGGGATGGGGCAGCCACAGATTCTCTGGGAAACCTGTGCCAGAGCCTCACCCCCCTCTCAGGGAACTCTTTTTTCCCAGTATCCCATCTAACCCTGCCTTCTGGCAGTAGGAAGCCGTTCCACCTTGTCCTGTCACCCCATCCCTTGTAAATAGTCTCTATCCATCTTTCCTGTTTGCTTCCTTCAGGTACTGAAAAGCTGCAGTTAGGTCACCCTGGAGCCTTCTTTTCTCCAAACTGAACAATCCCAATTCTCCCAGCCTTTCCTCATGAGAGAGGTGCTCCATCCCTCTGATCCTCTTGGCCTCCTCTGGACTCGGCCGATGTGCAGCAGTTCTGACAGCATCCGACACCTTCTGTCATGATACCAGCAGAGAAAAGCAGGGCAAGAAAAAAAAAACAGAGTCACGGGCAGAACGATGCCTGGGTGGGTGCTGGTGCTGACTCCTTTAAGCGGTTGCTGTGGGACAACTGGAAAAGCCAAGGAGCATGAGGATGGCAGGAAATCCTCCCCAAGAGCCCTACTCCAAACAAATCACCCATCTTGCTGTGCCCCTTCTCCAGCATTCAGTAAGGAGTCTCCCTCAGTGCTGGAGGAAGCAAGACGCGACGCTTCAGTTTATTACACTTATCACATTTATTTAATCGTTGCTGTCTCAGCTCTACTCCCGCCCCGCCGCTGCTCTCAGCCCTGTTCTCCTGGTGCCACCTCGCGGGTAGTAATCTTCTCACCTCCCTGATTTGCTACGAGTTCATTTCGGAGCGGTGATTTGGGGTTGAGCAGACACAGTCTAGGGTGGCTTGTCCTGGCATACAACGGGATCAGAAAGCTCCGTGGGGTCAGGGCAGGACGTCACGGTGAGGGCCCGGAGCTGTGCTGGGCAGCAGGGAAATGCTCCGGGGCGGGGTAGTGCAATTAGCAGTAGAGGCCAATTAGCCGGAATCCGGCAGCTTCTGGTACAATATCAGTGATTCGCGGTGCTGCTTTCCGCAGCCCCCGCGGCCTTTCCCCGAGGACACGCGGCGCCCGGCGCTCGGTTGCACCGACCTTCCCTTCGCTGTTCCCGCTTTTTGATCCCCAGCCTCAGTGTCCCCCACGTGACCCCTCTTTTCTCTTTTCCCTTTCCCCTTCCTCCTCCTCCTCCTTCTCCTCGAGAATCCCCCGGGCCGCGCGCCCACGTGACCGCCTCCCGGTGCCGCGGTCACGTGAGGCGCGCCCGGTAGGTCGGTCACGTGATCCGCTCGCGGTGTCGCAGGCGCGGCGGCGCCGGCGGGGATGTCCCGCAAACAGGCGGCCAAGGCTCGGCCCGCCGCCGCCGCCAGGAAGGGCCGGCGGCCCCGGCATCCCCCCGCCGGACCGGCCGCGGGCCCCGCTCCAGGCGACGGCGGCGGCCTCGCCGGGCAGCTCCGGGCCCTCGGCCTCAAGCTGCGGGAGGTGCCGGGCGATGGGTGAGCGCCGCGACGGGTCTCCCCGGAAACCCCGGGGCTGGCGATTCCCCGGGCATTCAGCCCTGAAGGCTGAGGGCTTCCTAGTCTACTGGTGATGGGAGCCCGTGTGCCCGGGGCCGAGGGTTTTCATCTCTCCCGGTGGCGGGGAGCCCGTGTCCCGGGGCCGAGAGTTTTCCCCTCCCGGCTGAGTGGGCCCAGTGCTCCGCAGGGGTGAGGATTTCCCCGCTGTACCCCTCAGGGATCTCTGCACTGCTCTGCGGTTCCGTAGGGCCTGAGGGCTCTGCGAGTCCCAGCTTTAATGCCCGGGGGCTGAGGGCTCCACTGTCCAGCTGAACAGAGCATAGGAAGGTCCAGAAATGTTCTTATGGAACGCTTTCAGTCCCTTCCTTTCCGTAAGGTGAAAGAGCAGTAGACATTTCACCGGAGAAGTTGCTCAACGGATCCCTGTTTTGTCCTTTGTTGCTTTATGTCACTTGCTTGGTGTCAGTTTAAGACAATTTGGCCCAKCAGTTTTACCACCTGATGACACGATCACTCAAACCCAGCCGTTCTAGCAGCAGCAGCCATTCCAAGTACAGGGAATAAGTGCTACTTTGTATTCGTATCCTTGCTAAACTGGGCAGAACGAGCACAGCCCTTTCTCTTTGACACCGTATTCCTTCTGCTGCCTCAGACGCACCAACTCATCATTTCCCTCTCGGCAGGAACTGCTTGTTCCGGGCCCTGGGGGACCAGCTTGAGGGCCACTCCCGGAACCACCTGCGGCATCGCCAGGAGACCGTGGATTACATGGTGAGGCAGCGGGAGGACTTTGAGCCCTTCGTGGAGGACGATGTGCCCTTTGACAAACATGGTATGGGCTCGTGGGACATCGTGGGAGGGGTTGTTGTGTAATGGGGTTGCATTTCCTTAGAGCACCTCCTTACTAACCAGTTCTTCATCCCAGAACTACATTAGGGTTCCTCCCTAGTGTTTAGAAACAGGGACTTTACATTTATGTCTGTTGTGATGGTGTGGAAAGGTGAGCTGTTAATTCCACATTGAATTTGTCTTGGAAATTATTTAAATCTAGGAGAAACTTGGAGAAGGAAAGAGAGACAAAAAAGGCAAGGAGTAAAAATTAGATGTTTTCTAAAGGAACTTAAGAAAAATAGTCGAATTCTCCTTGAATACTGGTGGGTATTTGGCTGTTTTGGTGAGTGGCTGATTCTTTAGGTTTCTTTCTCCTTGGCACTCAGTATTTCCTACTGAGAACCCAGGGTAAGATCCAGAGCAGAGGTGAATACAGCCTTTGATGTGCCAGGTGCCATGCAGATGATGCATGGAAGTGACTTAGTCACTCAGTACATGGTACTTCTCCAGAGCTAACAGAGCCGGTGGTGTTACTTAGTCTAAGGGTGTAGTGCCTTTTTTAGAGATTCCTGTGGTCATTAAATGCATTAACTTCTGTTGTTGCCAAATTCTTGCCTCAGCACTCACTGTTTCACAGGTGGGATTTCCCTTCCAGAATTTCTTGGGCTCGTGTTGAAATTTCATTACTTGTTATCCCTTCAGTGCTTTTGGAAGTGTCAGAAATTAGGTTTCAACTCTTCTGAATGATTTTTTCCTTTAGTTACCAATTTGGCCAAGCCTGGTACCTTTGCTGGCAACGATGCTATTGTGGCCTTTGCAAGGAACAATCAAATGAATGTGGTTATTCATCAGCTCAATGCTCCACTGTGGCAGGTGAGAAACAAAACTTCTACATTTTGGCCTAATTTTTACCTGACGGATACAAACAGTGTGGAAAATTCCTGACTTATTAAAAAAGAGCAGTAGCTGCAATGAGCTGGGCATGGTGCAGAGCTGTGCTTGCATTTTCAAGAGGGGGAACACTCCAGATTTTGACTAGGCGGAGAGGGAACGGAAGAAAACAGTGAATGCATGAAAGATGGGTATGTGGGGGCAGAGGTGCATGTTTTGGTTGGGTTTTAAGCTATGAGCTTCAATGCCGTGCTGTGTCTCCTAAAGATCAGACTGCGTGTGAGGTGAGTTTTCTGATGGGAATCCCAGAACGGGTTGGTTTGGAAGGGACCACAGTGGTTCATCTGGTCCTGCGTCCCTGCTCTCGAGGCTGAACAGCCCCAGCTCCCCCAGCCCTTCCTCATCAGAGAGATGCTCCAGTCCCTTCATCATCTCCAGAGCCTCTGCTGGAGCTGCTCCAGGAACTGCATGTCCCTCCTGTCCTGAGGAGCCTAGACGTGGACATAGCACTCCAGGCGTGCCTCACAGGGCTGAGCAGAGGGGCAGGATCACTCCCTGACCTGCTGGAAGGGCTCTTCCTGATGCACCCCAGGATCCTACTGGCCTCCTTGGCCCCCAGGACGCTCTGCTGGCTCACAGCTCGTTGTCCATGGGACCCCTGGGTCCTTCTCCACAGAGCTGCTCCAGCAGGTGACCCCCAGCCTGTGCTGGTGCTTGGGGTTGTTCCTCCCCAGGGGCAGGACCCGCATTTCCCTTGTTGAATTTCAGACAGTTCTTCCCTGCCCATCTCTCCAACCTGTCGAGTCCTTCTGAAGGGCTGCACAGCCCTCTGGGGGATCAAGCCCCTGGACTTTGAGCCAGGGTTAGGGAAACCTGTACAGTAAGGTTCAGGAAGATGGAAATAAAGGTGTAGCAGGGCATGCACTGTGTTGCAGTGAAGCTCCATCAGTTCTGCATGGGATGTGGAATGCAAAGGTTTCTGACAGATGGAGAAATGAGGTTTTAAAACAAGTTKTAAAACCTTAAAGTGGTGTTTAATCAGCTCCTGGAAAGGACTGTGTGCTGTGGTTTCCTCTGACAGAGGGGCACTGAAGTAAGTAATCCATCAGGTCCCTCCTTCTCTCTTTTTTGTTGTTTTTCCATGGCAAGTCCACGCTGGAATGGGTTCATGCCCAGTGTGCTTGGTCATTGAATACATGTGAGAACCTGTATTCAAGTCAGGATTGTTTCTGGCCCCTACTTACAGACAGAACCAATGGAGTATATAGATTAAACAGGGCAATAAAGATAAAAAAACAGATGAAAGCTGTCAGTGACGTCTTGATTACATTTGAAACAGCATCAAGTGGATTCCTGAACTCAAACAAGTTTAAACTCTCATTTATAGGCAGCCATGGGCAGTGGGAGAGGTGAGTGAAGTACGTGTGCAGAGGCAGTGACCCTGCAGGGGAGGTCACAGGGGTGTTTTTCATCTGTTGTTTCTCAGTGTTATAATTTACTGAGATTTTGATGTCCTTTTGAAAACCTTAGTTCTTTAATCTCCTCTCCTTGGCCATTTTAGGGTGTAAATACAGAGTTTGTGATGAGGTTCTGTCTTGTCTGAGCAGAGTGTTGTTAGTGAAGGGTTGTCTCAGGCCCAAAGCTCTTTGCAGGTAGACATCTCTGCATGGAGTTTTTAGGGCTTTAAACACCTCCTAACTTTTTTGATAGTGACTGTAAACCATAGAATTGTTTAGGTTGGAAAAGCCCTTTAAGATCATGGAGTCCAACCTTAGACTCAAGTTAGCTGAGGTATGTAGGTTATTTTATTGGCTTTTTGGATAACAGGTTAGCTTTTTTTCCCCCGTTTTTAATCTGCAGCTCTCATTTGCTTACCAGTTTCAGTCTGTTCATAGAATCAGAGAATCCCAGGTTGGTTTGGATTGGAAGGGACCTTAAAGCTCATCCAGTCCTACACCCTGCCATGGGCAGGGACACCTTCTACTACACCGGCTTGCTCCAAGCCCTGTCCAGCCTGGCCTTGGACATTTCCAGGGATGGGGCAGCCACAGCTTCTCTGGGCAACCTGTGCCAGGGCCTCACCATCCTCCTGGGGAAGAATTTYTTCCCAATATCCCATCTAACCCTGCCCTCTGGCAGTGGGAAGCCACATTCCCCCTTGTCCTGGCACTCCATCCCTTGTAAATAGTCTCTCCATCTTTCCTGTAGCTCCTTCAGGCGCTGGAAGGCTACAATTAGGTCACGCTGGAGCCTTCTCCAGGCTGAACAATCCCAATTCTCCCAGCCTTTCCTCATAGGAAAGCTGCTCCGTCCCTCTAAATCAATTTGGTGGCCTCCTCTGAGCCCACTCCAGAGTGGAAAGAGGTCTCTCTAATGAGAGCTAAATTGTCTAATTTTCAGAATAATCTTTGAAGAGCTTTGGGATTTGTTAGATACCTATTCAAGCTCTGGCAGAGGAGAAATGTTTAAAATAAATGTTACCAAGTTCCAGTGTTTGAATAATTTAATAGGATAAAAAGCAGGAGTTAAGTATAACCAAGTGTTGAGTTGGAACCTAAAGGTGAGCAAGTGTGAAATAGATGAATGGAGAATTATTTGCTGGGAAACCTGAAGTGATTAGTGCAGCACAAACTGCAGACACGGCTGAAAGGTGACTCGGTGTGTGGTCTGGGAGCCGAGATAAGGCAAGTCACAGACGTAAAAGGGTTGGGAAACTCTGGAGCCCTAAAGCAAGGAGTTCTGGTCCTTTGCTTTCTGACATCTGCTCCAGGAGAGCTGTCGGGCCTTTGAACTTGGGCTGGCAGGTCAAGCCAAGCTGGTCTGCAAGTGCAGTGGGATTTTCTGCATTCCTGGCAGGAGCTGGAAAGCTGTGTAGCTCTTATCTAATAGTTTGAGAAACTGATAATCAGGGTAGGAACTATTCTCGCATCAGTACAGATAATACTCAGAGCAGGAATTTTCTGTGGAAACTGCTGTAACTTGGTGCTGACAAAGCAAAGGAACAGTTGGTTGTTAACAGTGCTCCTGAAGAGAGTTAATACATTTTCATGGATTGGCTTGCTTTTAAAAACAAAACCACTTGTAATGCTGTTAATACAGCATCTTGTCCCAGCTGCAGATCAAAACTTACTCTGAGTGACTGTTTTCACTGTTGCTGTCACTTGAATGGCCTCTCTTTCTTCATATTTGATGGTAAAATGACATGGTACATTCCCTGGGAGCTGTTGCTGAAGTTGGATCTGCGATGATGATCAGAAAACTGATGGCTCCTGTGGAAAGTTTAGGAAATAGTTCTGAGCTTTCCACAAAAATATTTTCATCCCACGTTTTGTTTGTTCTGCTGTAACTGCTCAGTATTTTATATCTGGCTTTCCAACCCCCTTCTTCTCATCCTGTTTAAAATGCTTCAGCAACCACGTACTGGCTTCCTTCACAGTGTTTGCCATCGCTGCAAAAAATTAATACTTTGAAAAATCCGATGCTGAAGTTGCTTCCAAATCCTCATTTGCAGTTTGTTTCTTTTATTGAGATTCGGGGCACAGACAAGAGTGATGTGAGGGAGCTGCACATTGCCTACCGCCACGGGGAGCACTACGACAGCGTGAGGAGGATCAACGACGACGCGGAGGCTCCGGCGTATCTTCRGATGGAGGTCAGTTGTGACGGAATGAGTCAGCTGTGGGTGACAGAGCTGAGGAATGCTGCCAGTTGATTTCCATTCTCATTTGGGATTGAGAGAAGAGCTGGGTCTCTGTGTCATGCTGGGATAGCAAAGCCCTGAGGTCGTTGTAGCTCATGCTGCTGGCTCTCCTGGGACAGGCTGTGAAGGATTGCAACCTCTGGGCTGGAAATCAGTCCAAAGCTGATGCTGTGATGTGGGCTGTCTGGAAGCAACTTCGTCTAAGTGACATAATCAGGCATCTCAAATGGAAAAACAAAGGGAAGGGAGGAAAGAGCTGGAAATGCAACAGCTGGATGCAGTTGTCCTCTTCATATCTCCCTTTTTGATGGTGAGGAGTAATTGTGCTGTGCTTGAGGTTCGCTGCACACAGCTGAGGTGTGGTATTCTATTAAGAATAATCCATTTAAAAGCTTGTTTATTGGCATTCATGATGTTGTAGTGTATTGGAGTTTGTTCAGTAGTGCAGGAGATGTGGGAAACTCTCAGTGATCATGGAAGTTACRGTTTCCAAGATGCTTTGACACAGGATGTTCCTGAGAAAAGTGTGCAATAATAATTAGGATTATTAGGATGTCAGATTTTTTTGGATTGCACGCTTGTGTGATGTGATCTGCTGGGCTTTGCTTTTCTTCAGATGCTTTGCAAAACCAATTCAAATAAGGCAGAGGMAGTGAAGTCACAGAAGGGCAGCTCTGAAGATGAGACTGAAGTGGAGATGGAAGATGCTGTACAAAAAGTGTGCAATGCAACTGGGTGTTCAGTAAGTATTGAGGAGCCTTTTTGTGCTTAATGTTCAAACCTCCCTGATACATGGAAGTAGTCCTGGGAAAAATTCTAAAAGACACTTGTCTTGGACAACTTGAGTACCGCGGCCATAAATCAGGGTGCATCTCATCCTAGAATCAACCCTTAAATGCGGATGAAATACCTACTTTTTGCAGATGCCTAATAATTTTGGAAGGTTTGTCTTGCAACTCTCAGAAAATTCACTTGGAAGCAAATCCTGTAAGTTCTGAAATCCTTTGGGGATATTGAACATCCCAGATAATTGGATAATCTGACTCTTGGCTGTTGGCACTGAGCAGGTGCCTAGAACAGAAAGGGCCAAGAGGGAAACTTATGCTGAAACAGCATATTTATTTTTCCTGATATTTTCAGGAATTTAAGGTTTTCCCCTTCACCTTTTCAGAAGTGAAGCACAGACTAATTGAATGATCTTAAAAGCAGCAGCCCCCTCTCAGTGGTGCAGGTGTTGTTAAGTGAATGTAGGTCAGAGATTTGAACTTCTTCAGTTCTCCTTCCCCTCTTGTGGACAGGACATTGATTTAGTAAGCCACGTTCTGGAAGTGGAGGACTACAACGTGGAATCAGCAATATTTGCCATCTTGCAAGTGAAGGAAGGGGAAGGAATAGGTGAGTGCACAGTTTGTCWCCTGGGGCTTCGGGTGAACGTGATGATGTTGGGGACAGCAACAGGACAGGTGGGATTTGTCTGCTGCCACCTCAGCCTTCTGTGCTTAGGAAGGTTGTTAGTGAGGGCAGCTTCAATCCAGCTTCCAAAAAACCCCACTGTTYTAGAACTTCTGGGAGAAGGAATTGGCTGGCAGTGCGACTGCTCCCGGGTAGAGTGTGTCTGAGGAAAACCTCTGCTGTTGGTAGGAACTGAGGAGCTGCAGGAGCCCCCTGGCAGGGATCAGAAATCCTGCAGCAGAACACTGTGGGAGGAGAATGGAAGTGRTTCAAGAATCTTTGGAAATCAAAGTGAAACAGAAAACAACAAGGGACAGGCTGGATCCAGTGAAGAGAACCGAGGCAAGAGAAACCCAAAGGTGTGTGAGGGGTTTGGCAGCAATGTGAACACCCTTTAATGATTGGGGGATGCCTCAGGATTGCTTACTCAGCAACTCTCTTCTTCTTTCASTTTAAAAGCGCTTCTGCTCACTGCATTTTGTCACTGCTGCAGCTGTGACTTCTCTGCTACAAACATTTCCTGGTGAYATGTGGCATTCTTCCCAAAACGACTCGGAATAAAGTCCTGATAAATAGTTAGGAATGTCCTCTGGCAGCTGCCTGGGTATCTGCTTGTCTCCTTTATTATTTTTCCCCAGCTGAGCAGAACACGTGTGGTTTGAACTTTGTGTTGTCATCCTTCCCTTTCAGGTAGCTAAGAAACAAAGGAAGGAACAGCAGCGCCTGGAGAAGAAGAGGCGGCAGGAGGAGAGGCACCGGCAGAAGGTCCTGGCCACCAAGAGGGACTGTGCAGACAACAGGACAGAGACAGACCCCGCCAACCACGTCACCCTGGTGAAGGCCATGGCAGCCCTAAACATATGACTCAGTGCTCTGCTGAGAAAAGCCGATAAAACTGATGAAGACAAAACTCCCCCTGGGAGAACTTCCAGGCACCCATTGTTATCTTAAAATCCATCTCTGGGGAGATTTCCAAGCACAAGAGAACTTCCTGTTCCTTTGGTTGTGGGGAGGACAGTTTCTCATTGATTCTGGATCAACCTGTGGTGAGAAGAGTTGTTTGAACTTAACAGGAAGTAGAGACTTGGGTCTCTAATCTTGGAGTTAGATGAAGGTGAGAACCTTTTCTTGACACAACGGTGTCAGATTTGCTTTGACATCTCTTTATGTGCCTGGATTTTTTTTCTTTTATTTGGTTATGCTTGGAGGAGCTTATTGTACCTTGCTGTCAGGGAAAGCTTAACAAATCTCAACTCAGGAATATCTCTGGTGGCTCTTCTTC
Organism: Amblyornis subalaris; assembly: GCA_018881555.1. Taxonomy (NCBI): domain Eukaryota; kingdom Metazoa; phylum Chordata; class Aves; order Passeriformes; family Ptilonorhynchidae; genus Amblyornis; species Amblyornis subalaris. The sequence continues at coordinate 177,572 of JACAXG010000293.1, forward strand.
CATTTAAATTTAAATAAAGTGAGGGAACAGAGTCCCAGAATCCTTTCCAAAGCGAAGTGTGTCAGCCAGCACTCAAACATGACGTTCTTCTTTTCTTTGCCATGCAGGAATGCAATGACAAGTTTTAATCTCGCTAGAACTGCTGGCTTTGCACTGGGCTGGTTCAGAAGTGATTAATACATGGAGGGAGAATGGGATTGCTGCATCCATGCTTGCTAAGGTTTGGGATCAGCTGCTTTAAGATAAGACCTGTAGAGGAAAGAACACTCACCCAAACCATTAACCCCAGTGGACTCACGAGACTGCAGAGCCGATTCATCTGATCTGGTAAAATGTGACAGGAACAGGCATGAGATTTCTGGTGAGTGTTGTTACTTGGACACCTGGAATCTCATACCCTGTGCCATATTCTGGAGTTTTTGGGCTACTCCAGGGCTTTAGTCCGAGCCAGAAGCTTGATAGGTGTTGGTCTCCAAATGAAATTAGTATAGACAAAGGACCAGGAGTCCTGGGAACAAGCTTCCAAGCAGCAGTGATCCCTGGGAAACCTGCCTATTTCACTTCATAAATCAAGTTTTTTTCCAGGTTAGGATTTTTTCATCTTAAATTCCATTTTGATGAGGTCACCAACTAGGATGTACAGCTTGACTCCTGTGATGTTTTCCATTGTAGGACTGAGAATYTGGATCGAGGTGAAGGGACTGTGGGACTCAGCCTTTGATTTATGGCTCGCAGGGTTTCGGCTCCACTCAGGTTTTTGGGCTTGTAGCAAGCACTAAGCTTCAGGAAAGCACATGTGCACTTACACACACAGAGGAGAAACCTCATCAGCCAGGGTAGAGGTGAAAGGGATTTTTTAAAAGTAAGGAGTGTTGCATTTGAAAAATTTCTGTTTGTGCTTTGGAGTTCATAAATCAGCATGGAAATATAAATGGGGTTTTTTTACTAAACTGCCGAGAACTGAGCTGGTACTTGGTGTGCTCTGCTGCTGTTACTTGAAGAATAAAAAGAAAGGAGCTCTCCTGGAAGAACTGCTGGTGTAGGAATTCCTTTTTCTCCAACTCAGTCATTTTTACAGTAGTGGAAAGAGAGGTGAGTCACAGCTTAGTGGCGAGAAAGTGCAAGTCCCTTAAGGGGGTGAAGAGTTGTGACAGCAGGTTTAGCAAGACAGTGCAGGTGAATGTGTCACCCGTGTCCTGCCCTGTCGTGTATTTTGGTCTGAAAGGCAGGTGTGTTCTGCAGGTTTGAAAAGATAAGAATTTCCAGTTGTGCACTGTGAATAAGAGGTTTGATCTTAATGAATTGGTTTTTTGTCCTCCAGAGCCAGAGCTGATAAGAGATTCGTTGTTGCTTGGAGCCTGAGAGCTGTGAAGGGAGTTGTCCTGGAGGCTGAGGAGGGAACTCAAACCTCACCACATCCTGTCCAGGGTGAAAGGGCAGGTCTGCAACAGCAGCACAAACAGCAGAGGGAGAGACTGGCCAGCAGCTCATGGCCTCTGTTACCTGGATCCAAATCTGGAGCTGAAAATGCTTTAATTTCCAAGTGTAATATGATTAAAATAAACTCTTAATGTGCTGGGCTYGTAAATCTGGACAAACGAGTCAAACTCCCGTTATCTTGCCAGGATAGCTTTGTGCGCGCACAGGCATTCTGTATCCAAAGATGTTAAAACTTACTTTGTCTGTTTTAGGTTTTTCCTGTTGAAATTTCCACCTTCCCAATGTATTTTTTTTTTYCTAGGGAATCTTTTGCAACATTCTTCACAGAAGTCAATTTACACAGTGAATTTGCTTTGTAAACAGGTCGTGGATTTTGTTTGGAAGAGGAAGGGAGGCGACAAGCAAGAGCAGAACAACACCATGATTCACAGCGTGTGTTTACTCCTTGGTGGAGCCGAGTGCTCTGTAATCCGCAGTCCAAGGACGGACAATAAGCACTGGATATTGCCTTGGGATTTGAGGAGGATGACTGTTTGTTATTAGCTGCTGGCTGACAACTTTGAGGGTGTTTTGGCTGTTGCTGGGCCGGCAGCAGGGTCACTGTCAGCCTCTCAAGGGCGAATACAGGAGGATGTAGAAAGCCACTTTCCCTGCATCCTATCTCTCACCATCATCTTCTCTGGACTTATTTTGTGAAATCCTGCCCCTGCAGGTCAGGAGTTCAGTTGAACAGGAAGTTTTAAGCATTTAGCCAGGTTCTGGCTGACCTCCATAAGCTTGTCTGTGTATGGGAAGGGTTTTCTGCTTTTGCTGCTCCGTATCTCCTGTTCCTTGTTCCTTCTTGGGAGCTGCCTTCTGGTTTATCTCACAGCTTTGCCACATCATCCGTGGTCTCCATGTCTGCAGAGCTTTGGGAATTGCAGAAAAGGAGGGAAATTGGGCATGAGTTGGATCCCAGTGTTGGATGGAAGAAAGATGGTTTGTGCTGGTGTTGAGCTGTGTGATGGTTCCTTGGGTGCAGGCACCAGCCTTAGAGGGCAGCACTGGCTCTGTCCCAGCTCACTCAAAATCCTTTAGTGGCTATAGAAAATGAGAAGAAATGAGTGGTTTGGAGTTATAAATACTTACTGTGGAGTAAATCTACAAGCATTACCACATTTACTGTAGGAACATGAGGTGGGGGTGTTGCTTGTAATTAAACACTTAATAGAGTCAGGCAGGAGCCTTCAGCACTGAGGTGGAACTCAAAGAAATTATCCTTACAACTCCTTTATTTTAGGCACAACACATCTCCAGAGGCAGCCTGAGAGCTGGAGGTGCCTCCCTCGAGGCCCTGGCTTTTTAGAGCTAATTAGGGCTAATTTGGGAACATGAGCTGTGGTGAGGGATAAGGTGGTTGAAGGGGACTGCAGTCTGAGGAGACATGGCTGGATTTGCTGGAGATGGAGTGCAAGATAGAGTCATCCAGACCTCTGAGACTCCACCACTGCACTCCCCCATGCCTTCAGTGAGTATTAATTGCTTAAACAGTCATTAGGAGTGGGATGGGGCTGGATTGAGGCTGAGCTTTGGAGGGAGGCTGGGCTTGGAGCCTGGTTTGGGGTTGGGGTACAGCAGCCACTCGCTGTTTCTGTGGTCATTTTTTTTCTCTGGAGCTCTTAAGATTTACTGGTTGGCTGCTAAAATGTCACTTCTGGTCATTTTTTAAGAAAACCTGTGTGCAGGAAGGAATATTTTCTTTAAAAAATCAGCCCTCAAGCTCTGTGCTGTTACCTACCCCTTCCACCAGTGATTCCCAAAACACAACACTGGACACAATTTAGGAATTTCCTTTAAAAATATATCTTTATTTGCAGAGTTTCCCTCATTTTCATGAGTTATTTAACCATGAGGAGCAGGCTTTCCCCGTGCCAAGGCTCTGGAGCAGGGTGCTAGACACCTTTTCAGTGCCACAGGGCTGTACCATGTTCTGCCTGGCCCCAGGGAAGGCTGACCCCCCCCAGTTCTGATGGCTTCTGGCAGGTTTGGAGCCCAAACCTGGCAGGTGTGTTTAGCAGGAGGGTGTTCGGCCCTTGCACTTGGATTTGGGGTAATTGTCGTAGGATTTGCGGTAGCTCCCGGCTGCCCTCTGGAAGCACTCGACCGCCTTCTTGTCGCATGCACAGGTCCCTGTTTCACATGAATTCCCGGTCCCTGGAAGGAAATTGGTGGGGATGGAGGCAGGTGAAGGGTGTGAGGGTCAGGGGGTGTTTTTTGGACGTTCCCTACAGCATGTGCAGCCCCCGCGTTGAGTTTGGGRTGTCTCAGGTGGTGGCTCCACACCTCTGGGGTGTGGAGCTTCGTGGCCCTGGAGGGAACGTTTAATTCACTTTCTCTCTGATGTGTCTATGGATATTTGCTTGGATCACAGGGATGTGCTTTGCTTTGGTCCATGGAACAATGTGTTTGCTCTGGGGGAATCAGAGCGGCTTTGCCAGGTCCCCATCCATCATGGGAAGGTCACCTCAAACCCTTGGTATTTGGCCTCTTGGGAAGAACTAGGTCCCTCCTCAGGGAGGTCTCCAAGCTCTAAACTCCACCATAACCCAGCCAATATTTATTTGCCTTAGTCCTGGCACTTTTCCTGTATTTCCACCCCCTTCACTGTGTGTGGTTTCCAGGCCAGGATGGTCTAAAGGGGATCTTGGGAAGTCAAGCTCTTTTCAAGAGTGTGGGCAGCTGTGCCTGCCCACTCAGAGCTCTGCCCCCACGCCCACTCTTACCGCAGGTTATTTGGCTTCCCCGGAGGAAGTATTTGTAGGTGGCCAGTTTGGGGTTGCAGCGGGAGGAAACCAATTTCCTGTAGCAGCAATCGTGGGCATGGCAGCACCTGGGGGCACGAGAGCCGTGGTCAGGGCAGGACAGGGACAGTTGGGACAATACAGTTGAACCCCAACAACTTCCATCTTTCCTGTTGGCTGCTGCTGCTAAACCACTTCTAAAGAGGCTTTAAGGACAAGCAACAATTTTCTCATTGCTATTTCCACTCCCAGGAGCAGGGACAAGATTCCCCTCGCTGTACCCAGGGAGGTGAGGAGGGCTGGGGGCACCTGCTCTGCCTTCACCAGGTCCCAGCTTACCTGTCGGTGGCATCCAGGGGCTGTTTGGATCCCCCCCAGCCACAGTAGCAGCCGTATCCGTTGTAGGCCAGCGGCGATTTCCCGGTCTTTTGCTTAATCATCACTCCAAACTGGAGCAAGTTGCAGCTGGCGAGGGCCGGTCCTAGGACTGGAGAAGAGGGGGTTAGGAGCACTGGGTAAAGCAACCTCCCATCCCACCTTTCCACAGCAAAGATGAGCATTTCACCCTCCCCATCTGTCTATGGATAGCACCTGGGAGCTTTCCCAGGGGTGGGAGCTGGCAGTGGGGGGTACTCACAGAAGAGGAGCAGGGAGAAGAGCTTCATTCTGGCAGTGGCAGCTGTGGGGTTTGATGAGCCCAAGGTGCTGCCAGTCACACCTTTTATGGCCATGTACCTTCAGCGGGGCCCCATCTCTGGAGAGCCTGAAGTGGGCAAATATTGACAATCCTCCCCATATCAGTTCCGCTGCTGCGCAGGTCTCTYGGCATTGCCGGAGGCCCCGGCTGTGGGATGCCTTATACTGGTGGAGCTCTTGGAAGGGGAAGTTTTGGTGGACTKGGATGTGTGGGGCAGACTGAGGTCGAGTCTGTGCATGGCTCTGGGTATCTCAGCACTACCAGTGCCTCTCTGAACAAAATGGGAGAACTTGGGGGAGAATAGGAACCACGCAGTGGAAGGTGTCCCTGCCCATGGCAGGGGTGGAATGAGATGATCTTTAAGGTCCTTTCCAACTGAAAGTAGTCTGTGACTCCATGATTCACTTTCTTCTTGGATGACTGTTAGTTTTTTGATGTCTTGGCTACAAAGTGCCATTCTGTGTCTCACTGTTTCCATCCTGACTTACCTGGGCAGGGAGAAAATGCAGCCAGTGCAAAGCATCCTCCACTTCCAACTTACCAGAGCAGGGAAGATGCAATGCTGGGAGTGGAGGAAGATCTTGTGGTCTCCAGAATGGCTGTGGCTGGAGATAGGGCTGAGCAGAGGCCACGTATGGTGGTTTTCTTGGAAGTGGGGCCTTCTCAGTGCCCAGATGCCCCTTGCATGTCAGGGTGCTCCATTCTTCTCCCCAGGTGTGCTGGTCACTGGGTTTTGCTCTCAGAAACCTGATGGCATGAAGTGTCTGGTTCACCTTTATTTAGAAGCAAAATAAGGCAAGTGGTAGGGAAAAAAATGCAAGTGTGTGTGTGATGGAAAGTGGGGAAAAAAGGCTGGTTGTGTCCTTTGCTTGGAAAAAATCTCTAATTGGTGATGCTGAACAATCATTTAGCAGATTTCTTCTGGCAGAGATTGCAGGTGCTATGTGCTGCTTTTTGGGGAACCCCAGCATGGGCAGGCACTGAGGCAGGGGAGGAAATCCCCCCGTGGCTGGTAGGGAAACTGAGGCAGGGAACAAGGATGCAACTTGTGTGGGAATCAGAGAAATGGTGAGAAAAGGGAACTCAGCTCAGCAAAATCTCTTCCCCCTTCTATCTTGGGCCATTTGCCTCATCAGCTCTCCAGGCTGATTGAAGTAGTCCCCTGGGATGGTGTTGAGTTAATTAACTAAACCAGGACTTGCCATAATTCAGGATTTTCCAAGTCCCCAACCAGTTTTATCACAGGGGAATAAGGTATATTCTTGTGCATCAAATTGGCTGAGCTCCAGTGAAAGCCTTTCCACSCCAGCCCCTCTACCTGTGGCAGGTTTGCAGGATCCCTTCTCCAAATGGGAAATAAGCCCTTCCCAAGTCAAATGCCTCCTGGGAAGATGAGGATTGTGTTTCATAGTATGAAAACCACAACTTTTGCAGCCCAATTTATTGCAATGGTCTGAGTGGGTRCAGTATTTGAGCCAAAACATCAGCACTTTGAGCTCTGTATGAATGGATTTGTACAGCCAGATGTCCAAGCTGGAAAATTCATGGATAGTTAAAATTCACCCAGAATTTACAAAGGGAGAGTGTGATTCAGTTTATCCTGTCCTGCAGTCTGTCTGGCATATTCTCTTGGTGAGGATTTGATCCTTGATTTATGCCCTGCAAACATCAGCTGCTGGGCGAAGGCTCCTTCCTCATCTCCCCCAGGATTCCACGCTGCTGGAGGAGGAGGAGGAGGGTGGTAGGCCCTGATTCCTGGGTGACAGCCGATGGGAAGCATCGCTGATTTAAGGGCTATTTTGTGATGCCATTGACTTCAGCTTTGGGGCAACCCAGGGTGGGAATTCCAGCCGGGCATCAGCTCCTGGGGAAATAGTATTTTGTCACTGTTTCTGTGGTTTTATTTCGTTGCTGAGCCCTGCCAAGGGGGGTTTGGAGCACTGAGACCTCCCCAGGTCAACACCCCAGGGCACAAAACCTGGGGATGCTGGCGGGGCGGGGAGGCAGCCACTGCCTGAACTGCCTTTTCCTAAGGGATGTGCTCAGGGTTGTTGCAGACTTGGGCCAAAACATTCTTTTCTGGTGAGAACTCTGTTTTGCTCAGCACTGGGTGTGAGGCAACCTCCCGGCCACCCTGTCACAGCAGAGATTTAGGGGGTCACAGAATATCCCGAGCTGGAAGGAACCCACAAGCATCACTGAAGTCCAAGCCCGGCCCTCCCACGGCATCGCGCCTGCCCCCAGCCCTTCCAGCAGCTTGCACTTCTCCATCTCTCATAAAAACTGGAAATTTTCAGAGCCTGAAGGTTTAGGGCTAAGTTGGAGCAGTTCAGAGGYGAGTTGTGTCACCTCTCAGGTGTCATTTTTTCTGGGTACCTAAACAGAAAGCCTGTCTGAAAGGTCAGAGGTGGTCGCTGGGCTTAGCTGAGTCACGGCACACTGGGAACGGGTGCTTTGGGCTCTGTAGTTTTATTTTGGAGCAACGGAAGAGAATTTGCGGTGAAGAAGGAAGCGGAGGGAGCGGACAGGCTGCCAAGGGCAGACGCTTCCCATCCCGCCCCTTACCGGGACGAGGGGCAGGTGTCCACCCCTCCCTTGTTTTGCTGTGCTGAAACATCTCGTCAGCGCTGCTCCCCCTCCTCGGATCCCGTGACGCGACTTCACCGGAGAGTTCTTGATCTCACCTCGAAGCCAAAAAGCCCCGAAGAGGAGACTCGCAAGGGCTGGGAAGCGCTGCCGGCGCCGTCCCTTCGCGGATCAGCCCGGAGGTGGTTTCGCAGAGGGAATTTTTGCTTCAGCAGCGGCCGGCTCGTCCCCGGCACTTGGCGCGGCGGCGGAGCAGCGCCCGGCACAGCCGCGCCGCCCGCTCGCACCGGCAGGCGCCTCGCTGGCACCGCGTCCCCGACCCTGCGGGGACCCACGGCGCACCTGAGACCCGCCCGGGAGCGCCCGGGGCGCTGTCCCGCGAAAGGGCGCCACGAAAGAGGGGATGGTCTGGAAAGGGGCCACCCGTGGGGGTGAGGACTCACTGCAGGTGGGGATTCCTGCCCCGGGCGCGGAGAGGGGCTGCACGGGTCCCACGCGGCACCGCCGCGCTGCAAGCCTGGCATAGCAGCAGGCACGGAGCAGGCAGCACCTGCGGGAGAAGGAGAGCTTGGACTCATCCGGAATGTGGCACCTGCTTCTTCTGACCCACCTGACACAGGCTCTGCGAGCCGGGCGGGAAGAGCCACCAGCTTTGCATCCTCCTGCTCTGGGTGACCTAGAAGCTGCTCTTTCCCGCCCGTTCCCGCCCCAAGCCTCTGCTTCCCCACGCAATCCCTGCCCAGCATCCTGGCTTCGGGACCGTCCCTCTCCGCTGGTGCCATCCCACGGACCGGGCAGCTGTCACTGGCACCACCCTACTGACTCCGGGATGGAATTAGGGGTCAACACTGCCTCGCTTTCCTTGCTTCTCGAAAACCCGTTTCCTTCCTGCTGCTGCCTAGCACCTGGTCTGCATTTTGCAAAGCTATGGGGGGTGGGGGGGGGGGCTGCTGGGGTTGTGCAGAGCCCTGGGGTTATCCTGGGGCCAGCGTTAGCTCTCGGGGGCAGCGTTGGCTGTACCGGTCCATGGAAGCCCTCGAGGTGCCCCATCCAGAGTAGCATCCATGGGCAGTGAGGTTTCCTACGGTGCTTCCCTCAAGTCCTGGTGTGAACGTGCGTGGGTGCTTCCCATCAGCTGTGAACACACCTAGAGTTACCGGAAAATGTGATTTTTTGGTAAGATATGCAGAAATGAGGCCTGGGGGACTGGGAAGGGGGGGAGACGTTGCTGGGAGTCTCCCTGAGGAGCGCACAGGAATTTGGGGATGAGCCTGGCTCCCGTCTGTGGGTCGGGGATGCACTTACTGCAGGCAAACAGCGTTGTCAGCGCCAGCAGGATCTTCATCTTCCTCGCACACGGGATTTGGAGCAGGAGCAGGAACAGGACAGGCTCAGCCGGGCAGCGTGGCCGGTTCGACAGCAGCTGCCGTGAGAACCTTCCTCTGAAATCAGATCAAATCACCCTGAGATTTGGAGGGAGGAAGGAAACCGTGCCCCCTCGCAGCTGTGTTGCTGCCTCTTGGCAGCAAAGCAAGTGGTTTCTGAAGCTGTCCCACCACCTGAGCATCCCCCACCTCCTGTCCCATGACTCCAGCATTTCCCACCTCCTGTCCCACCGGTTTTGGCACCCGGTGCACCTCTCCGCCTGTGGTCCGACCTCCCAGCTGTGTTTTCATTTGGAAGCGATGACACTTTTCCTACAGGCACGGGCTGTTCCCACTGCCTCCTCCCAACATCCCCCCATGTTTTTCTTTCCACAGCAGCGGGACGAGGGGGACAGTTGCTCACCAGGGGGTCTTCCTTGCTGTCAGTCTGTCCTCCCAGGGAGAGCCTGCCCTCCGTGTCAGCCCGTGAGCTCTAACTACAAGCTCCGAAATGCCTCATCTGTCCCAAACCCACGGAATGTTACGCCCCTTCCCCCCCCGGCCTGCCCCCCTCTCCCCGTGGGCTGCAGCCTGGAGTGACGCAGGGGCTGAGACTGAGTTCTTGGAAAGTTTTGGGAAGATGTTGATTATTTACGGGGCTTTCTCTCCCTACCCAGCAGCAGCTCTCAGAGGACCGAGGACATTGAGCAAGAACATTGTTTATTTTTGCGTAGATTTAATTTACAGCAGCTCTGGTGTGGTCAGCACAGGCGGAGATGAAGGGCGATCCCAGTGCTCACCCGCGCATGCTCCGGCCCCGCATCCCAGCTCCCATCATCAGCACAGGTTTTTGAGATAGAACTGGTAGAGTTTCCTGTAGCTCCTGGCGTTTCTCCTCAGGCACAGCGCCAGGCTGCGGTCGCACTCACAGGACAGGTAGGCGCACCAGGAGCCCTTTCCTGTGAGAAGAGAGGAGCCCAGGGTCAGCCCTGGCTTTCGGGGTGGGGGGTGACACCACCTTTTCCAGGGTCCTACTCACTGCAGGAGAGGCTGCCGTGGTGCCAGTTGTAGTGATAGCTCCGTGTCTTGGCATTGCAGTGGTAGTTCAGGAGGCTTTGGTAGCAAGTATCGTGCAGCTGGCAGCATCTGCACAGGAGAGCAAGGCTTTAGGGGCTGGGATTTTCTCCCCCTCACTCCCCAAATTTGAAAATATTCAATGACTTATCCAGGCAGGGGGTTTTAAAGTGGGTTCTCACCTGTCTGTGGCGTCCTTGGGCTGCCCTTTGCCCCCTAGGCCGCAGTAGCAGCCGTAGAAGCCGTAATGTAGAAGAGGGTTTTTCCCTGTCACTTTTGAGATCACCTCGTGCAGCTGCAAGAGGCTCTCGCGGGCTGGGGACAAGCCTGGAGTGGGGGAAACCAGGGGGATCACACTGATTCCCTGACCCCAGCAGCAGCTCCATCCCTCTAGCCCCCAAACTGGCACCAGGGTAGCGATGTCTTCGAAATTATAATGCAGTGGAGAGGAAATTTGTTCCCAGCTTGGCGCAGGAGAGTTGTTGCATGTTTGGGAGAGATGGTGATAGGGAAGGGTGAAGAAATCGCCAGCCTGGTCCTAATTTCAATGGATATAACTGCACAGAGAGCCTTGGGACTGAGAGAGTACACTTACCCCAAGCAAACAGCACAGCAAGGCTGAGGAGAGAGTTCATCCTTCTGACAGCTCTGGGGGAGGAAACCAAACCATTCCCTGTTACACCAAGCACTTTCTTCTTTCTTTCCCTCCTCATCCAGGACCAGAGATGCTCCCTGTCTCCAGAGACTAAGGGAGATGAGGGGGGTAAGGATGCACCCATTGTTTCGGCACGAAGCATCAGGGATGGGAAGTGATGGGAATCAGATGGTGGAGGGGTGGGAAAAAGCAAAATCGGGGAAAGGGAGAAAAGCTGGAGGAATGATCAGCCCTCAAGGGTTGCACCCACAGCTCTTCTTCTGGGTTGGCATCTCAGGTAACATCTCCTTCAATGCTGCTTTCCCAGCATGGAACTTGCTCTCTGTTTGCACCGTGGCTTCTGGTTAAAGGAGGAAAAGAAGGAAAAGCAATTCTCCATCCCCGCTTACCTTGGGAAAGCCCTGTTGGCTTGCAGTGCCCTGCAGCCAACTGGGCTTGCTTTATACAGTGTTTGCTTCCATCTGTGTGGGGCTCTTTTGATCCAAATCTTGCTGACTGGGCTTTCCTGCAAAGGAGAAGGTGCCGTCCTTCCCCTTCCGAGCAACGTCAGAAATCCCCCAACACCTCAGCTCTGTACCCCATGCACAGGGTGGCTGCTGGGTGGCATGAGGTGGAAAAGCAGTGTCACTTCCATGCTGAGGAGGAAGTGAACCCGCTCTGCCTCTGTCAGATATGCCCAAGGGCCTTTTTCTCTGCCCTTCCCAGCACCATGGAGCCACATGGGGGGAAAAGAACAGCCCTGGTTCAGGCTGGGCATGGACAAAGCAGGTCTTGGGCTTTCAAGGGGGTGTAAAATGGTTCAGGGAGAGTTACCAGTTCTTTGGGAAGAGTCTATGGGCTACACTGAAAGCAGCTCTAAACATGCAGTTCCCAGAGACATGAGGCTGGGCAGACACTAATTAAACCCCCACTCACCACGAAAAAACAAAGGAGCAAAATGAATGTTCTGAGGTGAGAAAGTGCAACTTCCCTTTATTTCTCTCCCTGTGGTTTTTCCACCCCTTGATTACAGCCCTTCTGCAGAAACCATTCAGTCATCAAGTGCCCTCCTAAATTAGCATTCAACTAATTGAAGTGGTCGAAGGCTTTGAAATCTTCCTTCCCCTGTGGATGATTATTCTTTAACCTTAATTTCCACAGGGTCGTGGAATCCCAGACTGATTTGGGTTGGAAGGGACCTTAAAGTTCATCTCATTCCAACCCCTGCCATGGGCAGGGACACCTTCCGCTACAGCAGGTTGCTCCAAGCCCCATCCAACCACGTCTTGGACACTTCCAGGGATGGGGCAGCCACAGCTTCTCTGGGCAACCTATTCCCCAAACTTATTGCTCCACATTGGGATAGACTTGTGAATTACAGCCCTGTTGGGACCATGGAAATACTGAGGTGTCAGGCAGATGGTGTGGCTGAGGTGTAGGATGCAGAAATGCTCCCCAACAGCAGCCACCGATGCAATCAAGCAGCAGCCCTTAGAGAAAAACACCATGGAGAACCAGTTTGCATCCCTTTTATTGTATCTCTTTATTATCCTTGCTGGGAAATGAAATCAAGAGAGGAGGAAGTGACAAAAAAGAGGAAGCTGGTGTGTCTTTCCAGGAAGTGGTGGGTCTCCATCCATGGTATGTGTGCCCTTCTCACCCTGAGCAGCACCTCGCAGGGAGCCTTGGGGGCTTTTGTCAGCCCCAACCCAGGCTTTTCTTGCCATAGCAGTGGGGAAACCCAGCCAAAATCTGGAGCTGTATGCAGATTCCCCTTCCTCAGCACTGGAGCTTGCTTCCTTGGCATTTCAGCTTGAAGTAGAAGCGGTAGGAATTGTTATAGGAAGGCAGAGTGCTGGCGAAGCACAAGGCCACTGCCGTGTCACACAGGCAGGTCTCTCTCTCGCACCAGCTCTGCTCATTGCCTGTGGGGGGAAAACAGGGAGACCTGCGGTGCCTTTTCTGGCCGGAGCCACGGCGGGGGAAGCGGATGGAGCAGCRTGTCCTGGTGCTTGCCCTCCCCAACCTGCCCACATTGTGTCAATGCCCATTTAACTACCCCACCCGGCTGCGAATTCGGCTGGCTTCACCCAGAGGACGCTTTGGTGTGTGCCCTGCTCCGGGGGTGGGATGTCTCGGGGAGCAGTGCTGGTCCCCCCTCCCCCTGTTCAGTACTCACTGCAGGCGACGTGCCCGTTGGTGGAGGTGAAGCTGTACGGGGTGATCAGGGGGCTGCACCTGCCCTCCCTCAGCCTTCTGTAGCAGCAGTCGTGAGCTTGGCAGCACCTGTGGGGACACCACATCAAACCGCAGCCCCCAAACCCTCCCTCACCACACCTGGAGGGCAGAGGAGGGTCCATCCTCAAATTTAAGGTGACCAGGAGGAGGAGGTGACAAGGCAACAGAAGGACATGGCTGGGGAAGGGTGCAAACACCCATCCAGTGCTGGGAGGCTGCCAGTGAGGGGCTTTTTAGGGACCCCAGGGCTGGGAGCGGTGATGCTGTTCTGGTTACTCACCAGTCAGTGGGATCCACGGGGGTCCCTGTGCCCCCGATGCCACAGAAACACCCGTACCAGCTGTAGGAGAGCAGGGCGCTCTTCCCCGTGGCCGACCTGATCATCCGCTCCAGCTCCAGGACGCTGGTGCCAGCCGGGAGCAGCCCTGCGGAGGGACAGGATGGGCTCGTGCCGCAGCAGAGCGGGGAGGCCGGTGGCATTCCCTGTAGCTCGCGCCAGGCAGGGCGATGAAATTATTCTGGCATTGCTGGAGACATGCACTTTCAGGATTTGAACCATGAGAAGCTTTATCCCCTCCTCCAGAATCATGGAATCACAGAGTCATGGAATGGTTTGGGCTGGAAGGAACCTCAAAGCTGTCTTGTTCCACCTCCTGCCGTGGGCAGGGACACCTTCCACTACACCAGGTTGCTCCAAGCCCTGTCCAACCTGGCGTTGAACACTTCCTGGGATGGGGCAGCCACAGCTGCTCTGGGCAACCTGGGCAACCTGTGCCGGGGCCCCACCATCCTCTCAGGGAGGATGGCTTTTACAGTCTGGCTTTTACAGCCACTGGATTCGGTCTGGCACAAGGTATTTTGCCCTCTTGCCTGGCTCTGGCATGCTGCAAACTGCAATCCCCCGTCACCAGGGTCAGCCATGGGCTTGACACAGGAAGGAAAGGGGACAGCATGCTCCCGAAATAAATATGGATCTCGGCATCCCAGAACCTCGCTATCACAAAGCCCTCCAGGGCTGCAGCCATTCTACATGAAGCAGGAGAGAGAAACTGCCAGATTTAAACAAAACCCTGAGTTGTGCACAAAGACTTGGGGTTTGTACATGGGTCCCAGCCTGGCCTGGGGACAGCAGGGCACTTACCACAAGCCAGGAGCACGGCAAGGAGGAGATTCCTCATCCTGGGGCTGCCCTGGAGAGGGAACAACAAGGGCGGGTGATGAACTGGGGGCAGGACAGAAGCTCCTCCAGTGCCCACAGCAGGGCCATGGAGCCAGTCGGGTGCAGCCAGGCAATGCCTCAGGTGCCGTTCGTGTCGCTGTGGGTCCACAGCGCTGTAGGGCATCACCGAGTGAATCCCGACGGTCCTTTATCCCAGTTCTGGAATGTGGCGCTTGGCAGGGACACGGTGGCTTGTCCTGCCCGGGGCTGGTGGAGCAGATCAGGACCTGCAGCCCYCTCCCATCCCCTGAGCAGCCTGATGAGCACCAGGGCAGTGAAATCCCCTCTCCTTACCCGCCCAGACCTGCAGCTCTGACACYGCTGGCTCAGCGGGGTGGGTTTTTATCTCTGCTGAGGCCCACCCTCTCCTCTATCTGTGCTGACAGCGCAGGTCATCCCAAGTCAGGCTTGCCTGGAGCACGGAGCAGATTCCCATCTTTCTCTTTCCCAAAAAATAGTTTTCCCACAGCAGTGAGCACCAATGCACCCTCCATCATCTCACTCATCACTGGGCACAAGGCCATCTCCATCACTGTGTGAGGCCATTCGAGGCCTTGGCCATGGTTTTAAGGTCCATGGGATTTGGTGGCTGGAGAGGGGATAAAAGTGATTTACACCTGGGATGGCACCTCAGAGGCCATTGAATTCTTGTTCCAGGTGAAGAGGCAGCACTTTGGGCTCAGTGTTGTCTCCTCGGTTTTGCCAACTCACATCCTGAAGCCTCAAAGATGGTTTCTCTTGGCTTCTTCCTTGCAACTGCCTCCTCCCTAATCCATGGCTGCATCCAAATCCAGCCTTGCCGAATTGCAAAGGAGAACAGCAAACACCATGATTGCAATTCCTGGGTCTGCAGTTTTCCTGTCCTGCCCTCTGTGGTTTTCCTGTCTGCCCAGAGCGCGTGGGAAAGGGGCCTGTGAAATAAAACCACCAGCAGCAAAGGCTGGAAAAGCCATGGAAACCTGACTTGGAATACTTTGGGAATACAGTTTATTTAATGACCATAACCCAAACATGATACAGAGACACGGGGGKGCAGAAAACCAGAGGAGATAAGGAACAAAAGCTGCCGTTTTCCCTTGAAACCGTGGGGCCAAGAGCAAACACAGACACAAACGCAGGTATCGGGCGACATGCAGGGCCCCACCCTCAGGGATTAACCCTGCTCCTGGGGAAGAGAATTCAGGGTTGGGAATTGTAAAGAAATGACTCACGGGTCTGGAGTCAAGAAGAGAAACCTTTGTTGAAATTCTCGAAAGCCRCCAAAGCTGACACTGGAAGGGATGTCACCTCTTGGCTGCCCTCCAAAGTGGCAGAGCTGTCTGTCCTCTAAGGTGGCAGAGCTGTCCTGGGGTTTTCCTTCCCTCTGACCTTTTATTTCCTGCTGCAAGTAGCCCACTCGCCATCTGCACAAGAAACCACCCCAAAATGCCATAATGACAACCCAAACCCCTGCTTTCCCCACCTGACTTTTAAAACCAGAGCATCCCTCATAATTAATTAATGAATCCCTTTCCCACCTCCTCCACAAAAAATTTCCATAGCAGAAGGTTTTCCCTGCTGTGGTAGTCATTGTCTGTGCTGCTCCTGCTTTGGCATTGCAGGTCCTTGGTTTTGGGAGAAAGATCTGGGGTTTTGCTGTAGAGTTTGAATAAATCTGTGTGAAAAGCATTGTCCAGGGACCTAAATGGAGAGCAGAGGGCTGGGATCGTGTGGATTTGGGATCCACACAGGGTTTTAACCAAATCCCCTCATTTTAAGTCCTCGCTCTCTGTGGAGATTCTCAGGGGGGCACCCACACAAACCCTATCTTTAATTAACCCACAAAGTCAAGGGCTTAAAAAACACCTGTGGAAGTTATTATCCCATTGGAAATATGGAATTTTTCAGCCTTCCTATGGAGTAAGCAGAGCCGGGTATGACCCACCCATCTGTTTGCTCAGGGCCCTATTGAAGTGTAAATACGCTGGGTGCTTTGATCTGCAACGCCTGTTTTCCCAACAATATTGCTAAACATCCTGGGCTGGGATGAGCTGATGGG
Organism: Amblyornis subalaris; assembly: GCA_018881555.1. NCBI lineage: Eukaryota > Metazoa > Chordata > Aves > Passeriformes > Ptilonorhynchidae > Amblyornis > Amblyornis subalaris. The sequence goes on from JACAXG010000293.1 coordinate 193,642, forward strand.
AAACTATTTCTTTACTTACTTTATTTCTTTTTAGTGCACAGGTTTGCCTTGATCTGCCCATCCCACAGGGTGGAGACCCCAAGTTTATGGTGGATATTTATTGCTTGTTTCTTGCTGCCTTTGATGGGCATCTGTTAGTGGGAGCAGCAGCTGCTTAACTAGGAGTGGGTTTAGAAAGGGATTAATGGGGAGAGATGGAAATGTCGGTGTTATGTGGGGTGTTCCCAGAAGGAAAACTGGCTCAGGGATCGTTTGTAGCTGGGGGGATCAGGAAGGCTCCCCCTCCCTTCTGGCTGGAGCTTTCCCGGCACAAAGTAAGCTTAAAACTACCCCAAAAGCATTGTTTTAAGTCTCTGGATGATCTTGTGTGTAAAGTGTAAATTTTTTAAGGTATTTTAATCAGAACTAATGAGTTTGGGGTGTATTTGTCCAGTTTTATTCAGCAGTCACTGAATAATGTCRTAGGGAGTTAAACCCTGTCTGGAGCTCCCATCCTGCTGCGTTTGTTCGAGACAGGCTGTAACACCTTGGCTTGAAACTTTTAGGGTTAAATGCCAAAGATTTGGATATTTAAGCAGGGTGACAACGCTGTCGTTTTCCTTTAGGTGCGATGGAGGAAGGAGAACTCCTGTGGGAGGGCTGGGACACCGTGGGTACCACATTCACTGACGGGTGGAGCTTGGCAGAGGACCCTGAGCCACCTCCTGCTCCCCTTGCTCCTTCATGTCCTGCAGGACAAAGCCTCCAGAACCTTCCCAATCTCATGGGGCTGCTCCTGTGCCACGCCGAGGCCTGAAGCCGTGTCCTGTCCCTGTGCAGAGCCCAGGTTTGTCCCTGCCCTCTGCCCCAGTGGGTTGTGGCTGTCCTTGAGCCTGGGGACATCTCCTGGAACCACACTAGGACATCCCAGCCATTCCCAGCCCTGGTTCCATCCACCCTGAGACATCCTGGTTGTCCTCATCCCTGTATCCACACTGGGACATCCCAGCTGTTCCCAGCCCTGGTTCTAGCCCTGGTTCTAGCCCTGGATCCAGCCCGGGACATCTTGCCTGTCCCGTCCCTGATCCCGTCCCTGGATCCAGCCCGGGACATCCCGCCTGTCCCGTCCCTGATCCCGTCCCTGGATCCAGCCCGGGACATCC